>VMDO01013780.1:0-12562 GCA_007922755.1 Pedetes capensis | reverse complement strand
TAGGGTTTTCAATGGTGGATTGATTTTGGGGAGTGGGTTGCCGGGTCCGTCTCCCACGCCTACAGCACCTGGTGTTCTCAGGTGGTCTCCCATCCAAGGACTAACCAGGCCCGACCCTGCTTAGCTTCCGAGACCTGACGGGATCGGACACCACAGTGTAGGCACCCCAGGCCCTTAGGAGGCGTTACTAGGTTATTAGGAAGTAGTCTCTGGAAGCCAACACTTCCCCAGTAGGGGAGAAAAAACCTCCTCCTTCTACCTTAGCTCAGGGCCCGAGCAGAGGCCCCTGTAATAAAGACTAACAAGAGAAAAGCATTCGGATTTATTCCATGTAAGTTTTACCTGTGATAAAAGAAAAATCTTGCCCTATCCTAAATGTAGTTGCAAAGAGCTACAGGATGGAATGAATGAATGAATGAATGAATGAATAAATAATAACTTTTTAAATGTGGGGAGGTTGATCAGGAATAAGAAGCAGACCAAAAATAACAAAAGCCATTCTTGAAAATGTCTTGAGGCCTTAAATCCCTCCCAGGTGACCACCAGGGCCTGTCTACATACAGACATTCTGGACGGTGAGCCCAGCAGATCCAGAAGCAGGAACTCTCCTCGTGGCCTGCCCTCCTATCCCAAAACCTTCCCCAGTTCATGCAAAGTCGTCCCTGTTACCCACAGCCAATGCAGGTTCAGTGTAAACAGCGTGGGCCTTCCTTCCCGGAGTTTGTAAAGAGTCTCTTAGCTCTAGGTCCTGCAGCCACGTGCCCTCGCTCCCCAGCTCTGATGCGGGAAAACATGGGTGAAGCTGCCTCAGGACCTGGTTCTTTTGAAGCAGTGCCATTGCTGATCTAACTAAGCCCATGTTGTCTCTCTCTGGCCTGTCCTTTTCCAAGTTATTCTTTCCCCGAGTTTACCTTAAATTCCAGGATCACAGGTCTCACATATAAACATCCTGCTACGAAAATCAAAACCGCCTCCCCATCCAGCTGGGGCCACTTCCATGACACCAAGGGATTCCCCAGGGACCAGGCACAGGATGAGGATCAACCAGCTCACAGTGTGAGCAAGCATGGCTGCCCAGGTTGTGTCTTTCCCTATATAACCCCAAAGCTTTTGTTGGGGCTCCACAGCGGCAGCCCTTACATCCATCTTCCTGGGGTACCACGCTGGGAATAGAGTCTCCTTTCCTATTCCAGCTTTTTTTTTTTTTTTTTTTTTTTAATTTTGAGGCAGAGTCTTGACCCAAAAATACTGAAAAGTTTTTGAAAAATCTCCTACCAAAGACACACTAGGATATATTTTTTTAAAGGAAGCAGGCTGCCTCTGGCCTTAACTCACAATCCTCCAGCCTCTGCCTCCTGAATTGCTGGAATTACAGGCATGTGCCACCGTGCTCCACCTCACCATCATTTCTTCTGCTGGATTTCTTTTGCGGGGAGTGGCCATGCCTGATCTGTTGGGACCAGGTCTGCATTTCAGGGATCCCTCTGTCTCAACAACTTTACAACCAAATTCCTCTTGTTGTTAGTCAGACTCATAGCAACATTATGTACAACAGAACAAAACACTCCCTGACTTCATGCCAGGCACATGATCTTATTTATGTTTAACCCCACTGTTGCAGATACTGTGTCCATCCATCTAGTTGAGGGTCTTCCTTTTTTCCTGTTGACTTGCTACTCTCCCAAACATGATGTCTTTCTCCAGGGATTGGTCCCTCCTGACAACACATCCAAAATAGGTAAGATGCAGTCTGGCCATCTTTGCTTCCAAGGAGCACTCTGGTTGCACTTCCTCTAGACAGATCTGTTGGTTCTTTTAGTAGTCCACAGGATATTCAATATTTATCTTCAGCACCATAATTCAAAAGCATCAATTCTTCTCCTGTCTCTCTTACTCAACATCTAGCTTTCAAAACCATATGATGCCGTGGCATGAGCCAGGCACACCTTCATCTTCAATGCCTCTAATCATGAATAAATGGGAAAAATTCCTCCTAACAAAGCCCACGTCCTAGGAGAGGCCAATATGTTACATAAACAATGTAAAAGAGAATTAACCTCTAAACATGCTGCTGTGTCCTTTTTCCATAAGCTGCCATTAGTAATAACGAAGTTCACAAATGTGTATAGAAAAAAACAAAAGGCAGGAGGCAGCAGTGTTTGACTACAGTTGAGTTTCACTTTGGGAAGCCTGCCACACGAAAACAAAGAGATTGGAGGCGGCAAGATAAACATCTACTTTGTACCATACAAATGAGAGCCTTTAAACACCAGGGCGCCCTGGTGTTGGAGAGTTTATTTAAAGAAACATTAACTACAGATCACTGAACTTCAACAAAATGCAAATAAGGCTCCTGCACAGTAAAAAGGAAAGAAAGCACAATTCCATTTATGAAAATATCCTTATCGAGCGACATTTCAACCTAGTTGCTGCTTAGAAGAAGGTGAGCTTGGGCGCTGTAATCCCAGAAGGATCGGGGGCAGCTGCAGTGCATCAGAAAATAATCTCCACAGAAAACGGAAAAATGGTGGGGTTTATAAGCAAGTCCAAAATGTTGATGAGAAAGAAAATAAGCTTATTAAACAGGCCAGTCTTTGACAAATGTCTTAAGACAGGTGAAATGAAGCCCGTGCAGAATGCAAAGCACACTCAGAACGTGATAAACAACTGCGTGTGAATTCATCAAAAAGCTCAGTGACCTGAAAAAATGAATTGCGCAAACCGACTTAAGAAGAAAACCTAAATATACCTATGAGCCCAAAAGACATTCACAAGTTTTCAATGAATCCATTGCCCGAGACACTTACTTTTAAAAGGAAACATCCTCATTTATATTAAAGCTAGCAAAGTGTGGATACTGAAATCTGAAAATAAAACTAGCAGCCAACAGTCTCGCTTACAAATTAATACTTTTTAAAACTCAGAAAAAAGTAGTGCATTTAAAATGCCATGGTAATCATAGGTTTGTTGCTGGGGTTCCTGTGGTTTGATTTGCTACTGGCAACTTGATCACTTTTTTTTTTTTTTTTTTTGGTGGAGAATGGACAGTGCTGTTGGACCAGGGCCTTGTGCCTCCTAGGCAAGTGCTCTACCACCGAACTGCATCCCAACCCCCTTTTTTATTTATTCAGAGCTGAGGTCTCGCTACGTTTCACAGGCTTTCTGTGTCCTGGAACTCACGATCCTCCAGCCTCAGCCTCGTGAGTCACTAGAATTACAGGCATGTACCACAATGCCCAGCAGAACACTTGAGTCACATAAAATATGATTTAGTTCTGTTGGTAGAGTGCTGCTCTGCGCTCTCTGAGACCCTGGGATCAATCCCCAGCACTGCAAAAATGGGAGAAGAACCTGGCCACCTAGTACTGAGACAATCCTGAAACAATCAGCCATCAAAAACCCTATGAATAGCAAGGAAGCACTGACATAGTGCCAGGCCTGGCACAGTAAGGGGGAGTGTTTCCTTCTGTTGTGCATTGGGTCACTATGAGTCAGACCTGACTTGAAGGCACCTAATCACAACATTAATGGATCAAAAAAGGGAAATCAGGTCGTCATCTGAATAGATGCTTTAAAATGGATAAAACTCAACACTTACTAATTTTTTAAAGCTAAACAGATTATTTAATACGGTCTTTTGAAATAAGTAAAACTTCACTAATGGTAAAAGAAATACAAGGATTTCCATTAAGGTCAGAACAAAAACAAGAGTATATCCACTGTATTATTCTAGAAATCCTAGCAAAGGAAAAATGTTATTGTTAGGCACCGTCGAGCTGGATACCGCCTCCTAGCGACGCTGCGTACAACAGGTTAGACACTACTGTCAGTGCTTCTCTGCTGTTCGTAGGGTTTTCAATGGCTGATTATTTTTTGGCAGTGGGTTGCCAGGTCCATCTCCCAAGCCTACAGCACCTGGTATTCCCAGGTGGTCTCCCATTCAAGGACTAACCAGGCCCAACTCTGCTTAGTTTCTGAGATCTGACGGGGTCGGATGCCACAGGGATACAACTGTAGGCACCTTTACTATAGGTGAGATCTAATCAGGTAGAAAATATAGGAAATATAATTGGAAAATATCCCAATCATAAAAGGAAAAAAAAAACTAAGAAATAATCTTCATAAGAATTTTAGCAGGATCTTTTATGAAGAACACCAGGAAGAGAAATAACACAGGACTGTGGATAAAAAGGAAAAAAGTCATCCCATTCCTGGAAGGACATAATGTAAAATTGTCTGTTATTTATAAATTAATTTCCAGGTTTGTTATAATTCTAATTAAAATCTTACTGAGGCTTGTCTGGGTGGGAGGAGGACTTGGCAATTTCAAATATGTCTCAGGAAAAATAAACCAGTAAGATCTGGAAATAAAGACCAATGAGCAGTATCTTACCCCCCTCCCCAGACATAAACATTTTAGAGAGCAAAAATAATTAAAATAATACAGTACCAGCCAGGCACAGTGGTGCACGCCTCTAACCCCAGTGACTCAGGAGGCTGAAGCAGGAATATCGTCAGTTCAAAGGCAGAGGCAGCCTGTGCAATTTAGAGAGACCCTGTCTCAAGATAAAAAAAAGTAAAAATGGGCTGGGGGGACAGCCCAGTGGTAGAGCACTTGCAAAGTATGACCACGATGACGATGATGACGACGATGATGATGATGATGATGATGGAGAAGATGAAGACAGAGAAGACTACTATGAAGCAGCAGCCATGCAAGTATTAACAAAACAATGAAACTGAACAAAGAGGCCCCGTTTGAAATAGAAAAGCAACACACAATCAAGATTGCATCATAACTCAATGGGGAAAGATTTACTAATCTTTAGGTAGCTATTTGTGAAAAATAAAAGATTTTAACTCTTCATTGCACATCATATACCAAAGGCATTTAAGATAGATTAAAGAATAAAGACTCAGAGCCGGGCGCAGTGGTGCATGCCTGCCATCCCAGTGACTCAGGAGGCCGAGGCAGGAGGATCGCAAGTTCAAGACCAGAGGCAGTCTGCGTAACTTAGCGAGACCCTGTCTCAAAAAGTAAAAAAAAATAATGGCCTGGGGGTGCAGCTCAGAGGTCCAGCACTTGCAAAGCATGCAGGCTCGAGGCCCTGGGTTCAACCACGGGTACCGCAAAATAAATAAATAAATAAATAATAAAGATTCAACTGGCTGGGAATGTGGCAGCTTGGACAGCTACCTGTAGAAGAAAGTGTTAGCAGGTACAGCTGTGTTAGAGAGCAAGCTGGCCTTATCTACCAAGAACCTGAAACACATGTGTGTATTTCCGCTCTATAATTCCTCTTCTGGAAATCCTTCTTCGTAAAACAATCAGGGGCAGTACAGCAATGCAAATCCATTCCTTACAGAACAAAGGAGCGAAGCATTTGACTCATGAAGCTGGAATACAAAGGAACAGAGCAAACCCAAAGACACAGTAAGGAAGGGAAGAATCAGGGCAGAAATCAATGAATTAGAGAATAAAAGAAATAAGGAGAAGTCTACCAATGTCAAATGAAAGATTAATGAGATCTCGGGCACAGTTGATCAAAGAAAGAAAAATATATAAGGGAGCGAGAAGTGGGGAGAGGGAACAAGAGAGGAAGGGAGAGGGAAAATACCAAAAAAAAAATATAATAGCCAAGGGGGAAGAGCAAACAGGAGGGGGAGCTGAGCAAAAAACCTTTTAAATACCCATATGATAAGAACGTAAAGATAGCCGGGTGAGGTGGCACACGCCTGTAATCCCAGTGCCTGGGGAGGTGGAGGCAGGAGGATCGAAAGTTCGAGACCAGAGGCAGTCTGCGTAACTTAGCGAGACCCTGTCTCAAAAAGTAAAAAAATGAGCTGGTGGGGGCAGCTCAGTGGTCCAGCACACGCAAAGCATGCAAGTGCGAGGCCCTGGGTTCAACCCTGCAGTACTGCCAAAAAAAAAAAAAAAAAAAGAATGTAAAGATAACTAACAAAGCCACAAAACTGTTATTGTTGTTAGGTGTCATTGAGTCAGGCCCAACTGGTAGCAACCCAATGTATAACAGAACCAAACACACCCTGATACTGTGCCATGCCCAGCACTATATCAGTGATTCTCTGCTATTCACAGGGTTTTCCATGGTGGATTGAATCATGGATGTTTCAGGAGTGGACTACCACATCCTTCTATTTTTGCAGTGCTGGGGATTGAACCCAGGGCCTTAGAGCCCACAGAGCAGCACTCTACCAACTGAGCTAAACCCTAACCCCAATTAAGTAAGAATATTATGCACCATAACAGATTAACCAAATTGAAAACTAAATAAATAGATTCCTAGAAAGCTACAAACTGTCCAAATGGGTAAGAGAAGAAATAGAAATTTTAAATAGGAACCAATAGGTAGCAGAGACTGGGATTGAGCTCAGTTGGTAGAGCGCTGCTCTGCAATCTGAGGTCCTGAATTCAATTCCCATCGCCGCAAAAATGGGAGGACATGACAATCCGCTCCCGAGGCAATCCCAAAACAATCAGCCATTGAAAACCCTATGAGGGTCGCTATGAGTTGGACGTGACAGCACCTAACAACAACAATAGGCAGCAAATTGACAAAGGAGTGAAAGGATCCCCTCCTAGATGTTTTCACAAGTGACCTCCTTCTCTCACCAATGGTTTTCACCGGTAACAACTCAGTTATTTTCATTTAAGGTATTTCATTAAAGCAATGCAGCCACAGCTGGATGGCGTGGCACACACTTGTAAGCCCAGAGACGCTGGAGGCTGAGGCAGGAGGATCACAAGTTGGAGGCCTGTGCAACTTACTGAGATCCCATCTCAAAATAATAAAAAGAGCCTGGGGGTGCAGCTCAGTGGCAGAGCACTTGCCTGGCATGCACAAGGCCCTGGTTCAACACCCCCAGCACTGAGAAAACAAATTAGCCACAAAAATAGATGGCCTTATTTTAGGCAGAGACGTTAACTCTTTCAAGGCTGTTCACCTGTTCACATTGAAGGTAAACAGAGGGGCAGAAGTGTACCTGTCTCTCCTACACCACGAGGAAGAAGTTTAATGCAGTAGCTGTGGCCTGGCCACAATGCTTCAGAGAAACACAGATGAGGCCACCAGGCACACAGACCGCCCCCTGCCTTTCCCGCAGTGCCAAATCACTGTGACATGTGCTGTGCTTGGAAGAGTGGGGGAAGAAGGGGCGTCAGTCAGTTCCTGCTGTCAATTCATCCATAGATCCCATGTGACTAAGGCTGCTAAGGTCACTCTGCTGTCCCCAGTGGCCTGACATCCCCACACCTGAGGGGAGAGAGAGCAGGGGCCAGGGCCTAGCAGAGGCACAGCTCTTAAAGATATTTTTGGCCTCTACTATGTTCGAAATTCCTGCAGCTGTACCACAGTGGCATCTGACCTCAGAAGCTAAGCAGGGTCGGGCCTGGTTAGTCCTTGGATGGGAGACCGCCTGGGAACACCAGGTGCTGTAGGCTTGGGAGAAGGACCTGGCAACCCACTCCCAAAAATCGATCAGCCATTGAGAACCCTATGAACAGCAGGGAAGCACTGACATAGTGCTGGGCATGGCACAGTGTAGGGGAGTGTTTCGTTCTGTTGTACACAGGGCTGCTTTGAGTCGGACCTGACTTGATGGCACCTAACAGCAACAACATGGCCTCCCAACCAAAGATGATCTTTCCTAGCTTTTCTCTCAGCTAATGTGGCCACAGGAGTAGGTCCAGGCAAATGGGACATGAACAGATATGACATAAGCAACTTTCAGGTCATGTTCTGAAGATGAGAGGGCCTGTCCTCCCTTTCCTTTTGCCCTTTCCTGCTGGGAAAAAAACAAACATGACAGCAGGAGCTGTGGCCGCCACCTTACATGAGGTGGAATCTAAAGGCCTCAGAGAGACACGATAGAAAGAATCAGGGTGCCTGATGCTCTCCAGACTCCATACCATCCATGGGCCCCAGCTATTTAGGATGCTGTGTTTCTGCTGCTAATCCTGTCTTCTAACTCAGGGTCTCCAACCAGTCCTGGTGTGTGACCTGTTAAGAACCAGGCCACACAACAAAGTGAACGGCGGGTGAGCGAGTGAAGCTTCATCTGTATTTACAGCTGCTTCCCGTAGCTTGAATCACTGGGAAACCGTCCCCAACCCTGGTCTGTGGAAGAACTGCTTGGTTCTAAAAAGATTAGGAATACTGTTCTAAGTAATATTGGTCCATCTTATTGGACTGTGCTAAAGATTAAATGAGAGAAGGGACATAAAGTACCAGTATGGTACCTGCCACAGATTAACTTAGCTCCTTCTACTCCTAGTTCTCTGAGAGCTCAGAAGCTCTAGCAGGGAATACAACTCCTTGGACTGTCTTGATGAAAGAACAGTTCTCATCCACCATAGCTTGTCAGTCTCTGCCACCAAGGCCATACCTTTCAGTGGGGCATGGGCAGCATGGGGGGAAACGTCAACTCTTGTGACCCATATCCAAATTGACCCTGGCGATCCACAGGATAGCATGCCACCCTGTAGGCAGGACACCCTCAGTGGTGCCTCTCCAAACCTACCTTTACCAATTTATTTTATCTTATTGGATCCCCAGGACCTCGTGAGTACTAAGCATGCCTTCAACCCCTTAGCTTCACCC
This sequence comes from Pedetes capensis, assembly GCA_007922755.1. Lineage (NCBI taxonomy): Eukaryota > Metazoa > Chordata > Mammalia > Rodentia > Pedetidae > Pedetes > Pedetes capensis. The sequence continues at coordinate 3,941 of VMDO01013780.1, read as the reverse complement.
CTAGCCCCACCTTTGGCATTTTAAGTGATCACATCTACCTTCAACACACCCTTCTGCTTTCAAGGAGAAGCACAAACTTCTCAGCGGAAAATACAACATCTTTCACAACCCACACCTGCCCTTTGACCCTGGTCCAAGACTCCACACTCCCCCATCATGCTCTGCGTTCTACTCCTCCTGAGTGGCCTGGAGTGCCCGGCCCGTGCTGTGCTCTCACCCACCCTCAGCATTGCACAGGCTGCTCTACTTGCCTGCAGACCTCTCTCTGTCCACAGCTCCTCAGCTCTCTCCTTTACTGGTTGCCTCCTGTTCCTCATGACGCTGGGATTTAGCTCAGTTGGTAGAGCACTGCTCTGCACTCTCTGAGGTCCCGAGATCAATTCCCAGCACCACAAAAATGGGAGAAGGACATGGCAATCTACTCCCGAGGCAATCCTGAAACAATCAGCCATTGAAAACGCTATGAGGGTTGCTGTGAGTTGGACAAGACTCGATTGCTCCTAACAACAACCTGTTCCTCTTTAAGTCAGTCAGCAATCACTACCCCACGTAAGAAGCTGCCCTCCAGAAAGAGGCTCCTCACGGTCCCTGCAAAATTCTCTTGCTCAGTCACAGCACAAGAGGTTTTAGGTGGTGCCTGGCCACTAAGCTGAAGGCTACATTTCCCATGCTCCCACCTGTGGCCATATGACTCAGGGCCAATGGGGTGCAATCAGGAGTGACAAGTGCTTTTGCTAAACTTCCTTCCAAAGGAGGAGGACCCCCCATCCCCTTACGATGGGCTGGAATGTGACTTGGGATAATTCCTCTCCAGCATGCAGATGAAGGCAGTGTACAAAAAATGTCAGAAGAAGAAGATAAAAGTGACCGGGGCGGGGTGTTGCTCTCCTATAGTCCCAGCTACCCCGGGATGCTGAGACAGGAAGATCACGTGCACCCAGGGGTCTGCAGCCAGCCTGGGCAACGCAGCAATACCTTGAATAACAAAAGAAGGTAAAGGGAGCCCAGTGTCTAACACCTTCAGACTGCTCCACATGTCTGAGAAATGCCTGAAAAGAATGAGAGTGCAGGAGAAATATGAGCTCACTTCAAATCCTGAATGCAAATGCCCTCCACGCCCTCCATGGCCTCCATCCATCACCTGCTGGATCAACCACGCCCATTACAGGTGGGGCCAAGGAGGGGGGCTCAGTGAGAGGGCGCATGCTCTGTGCGCACGGAGCCCTGGGCTCCATCCCCAGGACAAAAAAATAAATAAAAATAAATGAAAATAAATAAAAAGAAAACAGCAGCTCCTCTAGTATAACAGGGTCACAGAAGCACCTACAAGTCCCAGCACCGAGACAGACCATTGCAAGGACTTCGGTCACTGATTCAAACCGTCCACGGCTGGCGGGAAGCCAGTAGAGGCCAAGTTCCCCAGGCTCTGTTGGCACCTCCTCCTGAACCTTCCTCCTCCAGGATTCTCCCCCTCCCCTTCTTGACAGATCAGAGACGCCTGCGCCTTACCTTTGGATGCCTTGTAGACCTCATAGAAAGAGTAGAGGTGGAAGCCCACGGAGGCCAGCAGGTAAAGGCGCAGCTCCCATTGGGGCACCATGGTCCTGGTCACGATGGTTCAGTGTCCGCGCCGAGCGTGTCTGGGAAGAGAAACAGAGACGGCGTGAAACCTCCTTGGATGTAACACCAGGCAACAGCCTCTTTTTTTTTTTTTTTTCCTTGCGATCCTGGGGGTTGAACCCAGGGCCTCGCGCTTGCATGCTTTACAAGTGCTGGACCACTGAGCTGCACCTTCAGCCCAATTTTTTTTTACCTTTTTTACCATTTTTTACCCATTTTTTTTTTTTACCAGGGTCTCGCTAAGTTGCACAGACTGCCTCTGGTCTCGAACTTGCGATCCTCCCGCCTCCGCCTCCCAAGCCACTGGGATGACAGGCATGCGCCACCGTACCCAGCTCAAAACAACAGCCTCTTAACGCCCACTGAGGTGGTTGGTACTCAGGGACCCTTTGCGATTCAATGGAACACAGAGGGAAGCCTAATCAAACCCCTCCTCCCGGTGACCGTGCTCCACCCGCGCCCGACACACACAGTCCCTGCCTGTCCAGGGTAGTCAGGTCCTGTCCTCGCTCTCCGCCACGGATACATCACACAGTTCCCGCCTCTGCCACGACACCCATCTCCCCCTGTGCAGGGGACCTGTAGGGCAGGGACTTCACTCTGACTTCCCAGCACCTGGCAGCATGCCTGGAACATAGCAAGAAGGGAGAACCAGGCACTCCACGAATAACAGATGGCATTGAAAGCCGGACCAAACCAGACGCAGTGACGCATGCCTGTCATCCCTGCAGCTTGGAGGCAGAGGCAGGAGGATCACAAGTTCGAGACCAGAGGCAGTCTGCGTAACTTAGCGAAAGCCTGTCTCAAAAAGTAAAAAAAAAAAATAGGCTGGGGGTGCAGCTCAGTGGTCCAGCACTTGCAGAGCATGCAAGCGCGAGGCCCTGGGTTCAACCCCCAGTACCGCAAAAATAAATAAATATATAAATAAATAAAACAAAGCTGGAACAAAAGCAATGCCAAAAGAACCTCTGCACCTCTTCTAAGCTGATTTTAACCTCCTCAGGCTCCCCTTCAAATGTCGCCCCACAGCTGTGTGCCAGAACCAGTGAAGAAAACCTGCCCGGCCTTCCTCAAGGGGAATTAACGACGGAGCCCAGGCTGCTGCCACAGATGTTGCTAACCCACCTGGCCCACATTCAGCCTCCCTTCATGCACAGGAATTGCCTTTTTTATTTGTTTTATTTTTTTGGTGGTACTCAGGGCTGAACCCAGGGCCTCACACATACTCTGCAAGGGCTCCCCCACTGAGCTGCACCCCCGGCCCCTTTTTAAATTTTTATCTTGAGAGTAGGGTCTCACTAAGTTACACAGGCTGCCTCTGGCCTCGAACCTGCGGTCCTCCTGCCTCTGCCTCCCGAGTCGCTGGGATGACAGGGGCACAGCACCGCGCCCAGCTGGACCTTGTGTTTTTATCTGGACATGTGCACGCTCAACTCAATAGTTCCACGAAGTGTGGACGCGCGAATCACTTCCACTTCACTCCCTGAAATGTGGACGCGCGAATCGCTCTGGCGAGGGAGTGCGAGGGAAGGGATGTGAGGCCGTGGCCAGTCCCCTTTCTTCCTCTTTCCTGCTGTGCAGAGCTAAGGTGGCCGCTTTGGACCAAAAAGTGAAAGCTACAGGAAAAATAAGATAGAAGGTGCCTAGTCACTGAGTCCAGATTCTACCCCTAAAACCACCCTGGATGGTCATGTGACGAACCGCACATCTAGGCTCCAAAGCTTCCACCCGTCCAGATCTGTGTGCATGGCAGGACATCTAGATTCTAAGTAATAGGGAAGGTAATGGAAAGTTGTTGTTAGGTGCCATCGAGTTGTTATCCCACTCATAGTGACCCAATGTACAACAGGCAGAACACTATTGTCAGTGCTTCTCTGCTGCTATTCATACGGTTTCTCATGGGGTTGCTGAATGGATTAAATCTGCAGTGCTCAGCCCAGATCCTGGCCCTGAGTAAGCATCCAATAATCAGCCCTGGTTATCAGGTTAGGAGGTCAAAGAATTTACGCTCAGCAGCCTACCCAGCCATGGCTCTGGTTTTCTTCCTAAGTGGAAGAAATAACTTTTTAAAAATCTAATCTTACGTAGGCCTGCAGCCATAGCCCTGTGGCATCCGATCCCATCAGATCTCAGAAGCTAAGCAGGGTCAGGCCTGGTTAGTACCTGGATGGGAGACCACCTGGGAACACCAGAAGCTGTAGGCTTGGGAGAAGGACCTGGCAACCCCCTCCCCAAAATCAATCTGCCATTGAAAACCCTATGAACAGCAGAGAAGCACTGACAATAGTGTTTCCCCTGTTGTACAGAGGGTCGCTATGAGT
>VMDO01013779.1:17689-56996 GCA_007922755.1 Pedetes capensis | reverse complement strand
CCCAATAGTGTTATAGCTGGGTCATATGGTAGTTCTATTTTTAGTTTTTTGAGGTACCTCCATATTGATTTCCACAGTGGTTGCACCAATTTACAGCTCCACCAGCAATGTAAAAGTGTTCCCTTTTCCCCGCAGCCTCGCCAGCATTTGTTGTTGTTTGTTTTATTGATCTTGGCCATTCTTACTGGTGTAAGGTGAAGTCTCAGCGTTGTTTTGATTTAGTTGCATACTTCTAATGGTTTGTTTTAAGTCAGGGTCTTGAACACCTCAGCCTCTCATTTACGTATTTATAGTAAGACAAACATTGGTTGTGTTATTCAAATCCTGTCATTACCGACTTTTTTTGTCAGCTTGGTCTAACATTCTCTCTCTTTTTTCCCTCAAGTCCTACTTTATCTACATGTTTATTTATCTTAAACATAGATATTCTGTTTTTTGTTTCTGTTTGTGTTTTTTTGAGACAAGGTCTCCTTGGGTAGCTTAGGCTGGCTTCGAACTCACTATGTTCACCCCGGCCCTCGGGGCTGTTCAACAGGGACCTAGAGTAGGGGTTGAATGAATGAGAGAGAGACAAGAGACACGAAGGATGAAAGCAAGACAGGCTGTCTGATCAAGCTCCAAAGTCTTTAATGTTTTGCAGTAGCTTATATACACATGGAGGGGGAGAGGAGGGGCAGGAATGTCACCAGGGCCAGGGGATTCTTCAGAAGTCTTCAGCTCCTCCTGTAACCCTGACAACCGCTTTCAGATGGTAATTTCAATTCAAAGGTCACAAGGCCCTGTGGCTCAACATCTGCTATTTTTCACTACACCCTGCACCTTTTCATCAGGGTATCTTGTAAAAAGTTACTTATGGTCTTGGCTCCTGGCAGTAGACCAGGCGGGCTTTGAACTCACATTGATCCTCCTGCCTTCACATCCTGAATGCTGGGATTACAGGTGTGCACGCCACCACGCCCAGCTTGTTATTACAATTTTTATTGTGCGTGTTTATAGGATGCAGTGTGATAATTTGATGTGCAGGTACAATGTGTTATGGGGAAATCAGGGTAGTTAGTGTTTGCATCTCCTCATCATTTTTTTATTTGGAAACTTCAAGCAGGGGGTAGCTTTCTGCATTTGTCCAGTGGTTTAATACAGGGGGAATTACTGTCCCAATTTTTGCGTTCATATTCCTAGTTTCACCAGATGGCCCAACAGAAGGCGATTGTAACAGTTCTTGAAGCCATTAAGCCAACTACTACTTTTAATTCTACAAGTGTTTTTAAGCATTTTTCTTAAGATCTTCATGGTATAGACTAGCTGTTGGGAGACATCTTGCCTATGATAGCTTTGATCCATGGAAGTGCTGTGAAAATTTGCAGAGACTAGCAGGCCTTTTGTGTTCTACTCCGTCTCCCCCCATAGTTCAGCTGAGTAAGAGGGTGCAAGTCACCACAGGGAAACAGGTGAGGGTCAGCGCACACTGTGTGTGTTATGAGTGTGTGTTCTGTGGGTCTTGGTCTGTGGTGGTTGAGGCCTGGGTTTGAAGCGGATTCTCCAGGGAGCAGCTGCCCCTTGGGGTTATTACCAAGCTTTGATGGCACCAATGTTCATTTTCAGTTTGGGATTCAGGGTCTGCCCATGTTCTGTGAGTTCTGACCCTTTGTGGTTCAAAAGGGTCCAGGATAGGTTTTTTCTCCATTTTCTCCTTCAGGTCAGGGTCAAAGCAGTTAACTTTGCAAAAATGCAATTACTGGGGCCCAAGGCAATTTTACCTGCAGCGGTAGCCCTGTGGCATCCGATCCTCTCAGATCTCGGAAGCTAAGCAGGGTCTGGCCTGGTTAGTACCTGGATGGGAGACCGCCTGGGAACACCAGAAGCTGTAGGCTTGGGAGAAGGACCTGGCAAACCCCTCCCAAAAATCAATCTGCCATTGAAAACCCTATGAGCAGCAGAGAAGCACTGACAATAGTGTTTCCCCTGTTGTACAGAGGGTTGCTATGAGTCGGATACCGACTCGACAGCACCTAACAACAACAACAACAAGGCAATTTTAGCGTCTTTAATGTACACTGCCAAATGGAGTTGCTACTCCCAATTACTTGAATATTTCCAACAATATAGCATTTTCCCCTATACTAAGAGCATCTTTTTGTCATTTTTATGAAAGTACCACTTATCCCCTCCCCAAGGATGTGACAAATTACCCAATTTTGTAGTCACAAACATTGAAGCGAGCAGTGTCTAAACATTGAAAATTTTAAGTTACTTGGCTGTGAATATGACTTGAAACACTGTAATTCCCTAAATCACATGGTAGGTTTTTTACTTCACTGCCTATGAAGTAACAAGTCAGTAGCAAACTAAACGGAGGCAGCGCTTCGGTTCTTATCCTCACTTAATGCAATTTCCCAGTAAGATTTCTGACAGCCTTTGGATCTGACACAAATGTCTCCCCCCGCCCAGTTTCCACAAAAAAATTAAATGATCTAAACTGGGCGTGGTGGCGCACACCTGTAATCCCAGCAGCTTGGGAGGTGGAGGCAGGAGGATCACAAGTTCGAGACCAGAGGCAGTCTGTATAACTTAGCGAGACCTTGTCTCAAAAAGTAAAAAAAAAAAGTTGGCTGGAGGCAGCAGCTCAGTGGTCCAGCACTTACAAAGCATGCAAGCACGAGGCTCTGGTTCAACCCCCAGTGCTGCAAAAAAAAAAAAAAATTTTTTAAATGATCTGACTGTTCACTGCCCCAGCCCTCGGGGCTGTTCAACAGGGACCTAGAGTAAGGGGCGAATGAATGAGAGAGAGAGACAAGAGACACGAAGGATGAGAGCAAGACAGGCTGTCTGATCAAGCTCCAAAGTCTTTAACGTTGTGCTGTAGCTTAAATACACATGGAGGGGGAGGGGCAAGAAAGTCACAGGAGCCAGGTGATTCTTCAGAAGTCCTCAGCTCCTCCTGTAACCCTGACAACCGCTTTCAGATGGTAATTTCTATTCAAAGGTCACAAGGCCCTGTGGCTCAACATCTGCTATTTTCACCACACCCTGCACCTTTTCATCAAGGTATCTTGTAAAAAGTTACTTATGGTCTTGGCTCCCAGCAGTTCACTACATAACTCATCTTCTTTTGCTCGCTAGCAGTCAGCCACCATGCACTCAATGATATGGGGCGCTATAAAGATGCGTCACCTAGGATGGACTTCGCTGACTTGTACCAGGCGCTTGGTGGTACACGGGCTGTGGAGTATAAGCATGTGTGCATTTTCTAAATTATTTAAGATTTGGGTAGGAGCCCTGTTCTTCTTCTTTTCCTTTAGAAGAATTAAACGTCCCACGTGTGGACTTATGTGTGTATGTATGTATGTGTTGGGAGTTGAATCCAGGGCCTCATGCATGCTAGGCAAGTGCTCTACCACTGAACTGAACGCTCAATCTCTTTTTCATTTTTTATTTTATGACCCGGTCTCCCTAAGTTGTATAGGCTGCCTGCGGCTTCAAACCAGTGATCCTTCTGTGTCAGCCCCCTGAGCAGCTGGGCTGACAGCCCCGGTGCATTGAAATTGCACTTGCCAGAGCTCTGTGCTCTCACTGCCCACGTTGGTCCTCATCCACCAAGGCCTTTGATAGGCTTTTGCCTTCTGTCGGATGCCAGTGCTCAGCCAGGCGTTCAGCACTTCCTTTCCTAGGGTTTTCTCTCTGGGCAAGACTAGGTGTTTGGATGTCATGAGGATGATGTGTTCCTGAGAGGAACAATGAGAAGGGGAGCCGAGCCTAACTGAATGGGTGGTACAGGCAACAAAAACTCAAGGAGCTGCACCAGGCACAGTGGCGCACGCCTGTAATCCCAGCAGCTCAGGAGGCAGAGCCAGGAGGATCGCACGTTCGAAACCAGAGGCAGTCTGCATAACTCAGCGAGACCCTGTCTCAAAAAGTAAAAAAATGGGCTGGGGGTACAGCTCAGTGGTCCAGCACTTGCAAAGCATGCAAGTGTGAGGCCCTGGGTTCAACCCCAAGTACCAAAGGAAAAAAGAGAAAAAAAAAAAAGAAAAAACTGAAGGAGCTGCGCCATCTCTTTCCTCTGCTGAGACTCAGCTGCCATGGAGCTGGAATCCAAAGACAGAGACAGACCAGTTCAGGTGGTTGGGAAGTCCTTAATTCAGGTTCACAGAAGAGCTCTTATGTGTTGGAATAGGTTATCCTGTGGCCCAGGTGCTTGTTGCTGTTGTTAGGTGCTGTTAGGTGCCGTCGTGTCGGTGTTTGACTCATAGCTGATCTATGTACAACAGGCGAAACACTCTTGTCAGTGCTTCTCTCTATTCATAGGGTTTTCAATGGCAGGTTGTTTTATGGGAGTGGGTTGCCGGGTTCTTCTCCCAAGCTTACAGCACCTGGTGTTCCCAGGCGGTCTCCCATCCAAGGACTAACCAGCCCCGACCCTGCTTAGCTTCCGAGATCTGAAGGGATCGGACGCCACAGCGGTGTGACTTCAGGTGCTCATGTGCTTAGTTGAAGGCAAAAACAAACCACATCTCCCCCATCGATGCCCTTCTGACACAAGGGAAGGGGAAGTCCTTATTCTCCCTTTTGTAATGCCGAGAAGTCAGAAGATGTCCAGGCAATGTGGAAAAATTAAGGCACGAGTGTCTCACTCAAATACAGGGTTCTCTTAGCAACAACAAGCCAACCCAAACAAAAGCACTCTGATAAAGGCGAAGGATTCTTCTCTGCCATCCTTGATGCATATCTTTCTGGACATCTTCCTTCCTTTCCTTTCCTTTCTTAAAATTGATTAATTAATTGTTGTTGTTGTTAGGTGCCGGCGAGTCGGCGTCCGACTCATAGCGACCCTCATAGGGTTTTCACTGGCAGATTGTTTCGGGATTGCCTTGGGAGTGGGTTGCCACGTCCTTCTCCCATTTCTGCGGTGCTGGGAATCGAACTCGGGACCTCAGAGACTGCAGAGCAGCGCTCTACCAACTGAGCTCAACCCCAGCCCATTAATTAATTAATTAATTAATTTTGAGACACAGTCTTGCTATGAAGCCCAGGTTGGCCTAGAACTCATTGTGTGGCCAAGGCTGGCCTTGAACTCAGTCCTCCTGCCTCAGCCTTGGCTACACAAAAGTATAAAGAACAGAATTATTATAGAAATTCTTTTTTTGTTTTTTTTAATTGAGACAGGATCTTGCTGTTGAGCCCAGGCTGGCCTGGAACTCGCTGCATAGACCAAGCTGACCTCAAACTCATGCCAATGCTCCCAACTCGACCCCCTGAGTGTTGGCCTTACTACCACCACGCCCAGCTAGAAATTCTTAGACCTGTCCGTCAGGGGATGTGGTCCCCATTTTCCTTGGGAACATACCTAGGAGAGTCATTGCTGGGTTCTAGGAACGTGTTTGGCTGTGGGAGTTGTTGCCAGAGGGCTTGACGGTGCACCTCCACCTGCCCCTCACTTGGTGTTGTCATTCTTAGGATTTTAGCCTTTTTAATGTATATGAAGTGGAATCTTATGATTTAATTGACATTTGCATTTCAGTGAAAAATGATGAGCACCTTTCTGTATGCCTTTGTTGTTGTTGTTGTTAGGTGCCGTTGAGTTGACTCCAACTCACAGCTACCCTACGTACAACAGGCGAAACAGTATTGTCAGTGCTTCTCTGCTATTCGTAGGGTTTTCAACAGCTGATTGTTTTTTGGGAGTGGGTTGCCTGGTCTTTCTCCCAAGACCATGGCATCTGGTGTTCCCAGGTGGTCTCCCATCCAAGTACTAACCAGAACCGACCCTGCTTAGCTTCCGAGATCTGATGGGATCCCATGCCACAGTAGTATAGCTGCAGGCTGATATCTGCCATGAAAGTAACATGTTTCGTGAAATGCTCAAAGCTTTTGCCTATTTTAAAAATAGAGTTTTTTTCTGGTGGGTCTATTACTGAGCTCATCCCAGCCCCTTTTTTATCTTTTACTTTTGAGACACGGTCTCACTAAGTTGCACCCGGCTGATCTTTTTTTCCTTCTGACTTATTGGTGTTCTTTATATATTTTAAACATGAGTGTGTGTGTATGTGTGTGTGCGCGTGTGTGTATGAAGTTCAATTTACTAATCATTTATTTTATGCTTAACATTTTCTGTGTCCTGATAGGGAATCTTTGCTTACCCCAGTAAACCCTTTTGGTATGCCTTTAATTGGTATGCGGGTGATATTTTATTTTTAAATTTTCATGATTGCTACTGAAATATTGCTATGCAGTTGGGAAAAGACCTAAGGAATCAAAATATGATTGTTTTGAGTCACATATTTATCAGGATCACGCATATGAATATGAAGGCCTGGCCTCTTGGTTCCCCTCTCAAAACTGCAGTGCCACAGAATAGACCTGGTACCAAATGTCACTTTGAGCAATAAACATCTCATGTATTTGCAAGTTTTCTTTGTGAATTTGAAGTGTAGTGTGTAGAGAAGTAGGTAGGAGAGTATTCATTATTTTAATGTATGATTATTATTATTTGTGATGCTGGAAATTGCACCTAGGACCTTATGTATGTGAGGTAAATGTCCTACCACTGAGCTACACTCACAACTGAGAGTATTTGTAATAGAGTCAACAAGTACAAGCTTTATATAGTTTACAGATTGTCTCTGAAAATAAGAATTAGAATATTAAGCTGGGCATGGTGGCACACACCTGTAATCCCAGCAACTCTGGAAATGGAGGCAGGAGGATCTCAAGTTTGAGGTCCAAGGCAGCCTTTGTAACTTTGTGAAGCCCGGTCTCAAGATAAAAAATTTAAAAGAGGGCTGGGAGTGCAGCTCCATGGTAAAGCCTCTGCAAAGTATGGGTGAGGGCCTGAGTTCAGTACTCCAGTACTGGAAGAAAGAATTTAGAATTCTTTTTTTTTTTTTTTTTTTTTTTTTGTGGTATTGGGGTTGAACCCAGGGCCTCGCGCCTCCATGCACTGCGAGTGCTGGACCACTGAGCTGCACCCACAGCCCATTTTTTACTTTTTGAGACAGGCTCTCACTGAGTTATGCAGACTGCCTCTGGTCTCTAACTTGCAATCCTCCTGCCTCCACCTCCCAAACCACTGAGATTACAGGCATGCGGCACCGCACCCAGTTTAAAACTTTAGAATTCTAAATAAGATTCATTTATTTTATGAAAATGTTTCTAGCGACTTCGTGTGCGCGCGCGCGCGCGCGCGCGTGCACGCATGCATATGCACATGTGTGCAGGCTTATAGCATTTTTTTTCTGCTTAGTACCATTTTTCATCCAACTAAATTCTTAATTTGTCTCTCTCTGTTTTCACATAGCTCCCAAAATAAGTTTCCTGAAACTTATTATTGCAAGTTCTGATGAGATTCTCTGTCTCTCTGTCTCTCTCTGTCTCTCTCTGTCTCTGTCTGTCTGTCTGTCTGTCTGTCTGTCTGTCTGTCTGTCTCTCTCTCTCTCTCTCTCTCTCTCTCTCGTATGCTAAGCAGATCTCTCTCTATCTCTCTCTCTCTGTCTCTCTCTCTCTGTCTCTCTCTCTCGTATGCTAAGCAGATCTCTCTCTCTGTCTCTCTGTCACTCTCTCTGTCTCTGTCTGTCTGTCTGTCTCTCTCTCGTATGCTAAGCAGATCTCTCTCTCTCTGTCTCTCTGTCTCTCTCTCTGTCTCTCTCTCTCTCTGTCTCTCTCTCTCGTATGCTAAGCAGATCTCTCTCTCTCTCTGTCTCTCTCTCATATGCTAAGCAGATCTCTCTCTCTGTCTCTCTCTCTCTGTCTCTCTCTCTCTGTCTCTCTCTCGTATGCTAAGCAGATCTCTCTCTCTCTGTCTCTCTCTCGTATGCTAAGCAGATCTCTCTCTCTCTCTCTCTCTCTCTCTCTCTCTCTGTCTCATATGCTAAGCAGATGCTTTACCCCTGCTCTATGCCCTCAGTCCTAATCCCCATGTTTTACATAATTTCCCTAGTTGATGGAATTCCTGTGTTGCAGAGTGTCTGCCTCCATTCCTTCCTTCCCTCTCGCGTTACTCATCGACTGTCTCCTGTCAGGCGTGGAGGAGCCAGAGCCACCAGCAGATCCTAGAATCCTTGCCTTTAAGGAACTTGCCTTGCATTTTCTTCCTAACGCTTAGTTTGCTGTGCTGTGAATTTTCCCAGGTGCCCCTAAGCACTGGCATTCAGGTAACAAAGACTTTCGAATCAGGGTTTATCTGTGATTCTGCGTTGGAATAATTCCAGGCCAGACAACCCTAGAGGAAAGGCAGGACCTCGTCCTTGTGTCCTGATAGCGTTGCACATGGTTCGTGCGGTGTTAGATGAAAAGGAAAGGTTATCAAAATGAATGGAATGTGAACTCATATTTCCAAACAGAGAAAACAGTGTTTTCTAAATGCATGCATTAAACGGAGTTCATCCATGTCAGGCAATGAATAATTCCCTTTCTCCACTTCATCCTTGCCTTGTGACTGCTGCCTCTTACATAATTTCTAGATGCAAAATAGGATATTGTCTAACAGAAACTGCAGCTCGTGGTTACAAACAGCTGTAGAAATTGTTAGTTCAGTTCAAGTTAAACTCCAGCATCGATTTCTTCTTTTCTCGTAGGTCTCGTTTCACTTAACTTGGTGTGGTTCTTCTATGGCTGAAGGCTCAACTCATGGGCAGTTGTTTGCCCCCAAAATCTAATGTGGCTTCTTCATTTAACACTTCTTCCAGAGTGCTGGGTAGCCAGAACAACTTTGTAAACAGAGTGAAAAGTTGCCTTCTTTCCGGCTTAATCATGAGCTTTTGTTACATAATGCAGTTTGAGGAAATGTTTTAAAAGTTAAATTAAATTAAAATGCTGCCCATAAGGTCTCTTTGGGAGTTGGCGGTCCATTTTTGTTTGGCAGTAGGACTTCTGAAAGAGTTGATTTTGAACATTATTAGTTTAAAAATTCGATGTGGCTGTCCCCATGGTGAAGTAGGATAGGAAATCCTTGGTCATTTATGAATAAAGGTAGCATTTTAAGATGAATGAGATGAAAGGGTGGAGTGTTAGGGTGTTTTGTTTTGTTTGGATGCTGAGGGTGGAGTCAGGACCTGTCACGTGCTGAACACATCTCAGTGCCCTACCACTGAGCTGCACCCTCAGATCCCTCATTTCAGGCTTTTAATTACAATAAAAAGTACATGAATATTTTTACATGGCACACATTATGTAGTAGAATGTGTTAAAGGGAAAACTAAAATCATAGTAAGGGACCTATGCCAGTGTTCAGCAAGAACGAAGGCATTCAGCTTGAATGATGACCAGCTTGATAATGATCTAAGGATAAGTGAATTCACGTTGGGAAGCTGGCCTTCCTTGGGGTCAGTGTCTCCGGCTCTGTGGAACGCAGGCGGGAGGGAATTGGGTCTGTTGTGACAGACTTGAGCTGAGCATCAGAGTGTTAAAATTTTTTGACCATTTGGGGAAACGGTCTCCAGCAAGATGTCTACTTTGGTTCTTGTACGTATATGGGATTGTACTGTCCCTTTTTCCTCTTTGCCGTTACTCTAACTACTGGGTTGATGTCTTTATTGCACATGTGGATATCTTCAGTGCCTCCCCCCAAATTTTTCCTTTCTATAAAATGTCTGACTAGGTCTCTGAAGAGATGGTTCACTGTAACAATTTAGAAAAAAAAAATTTTTTTTAAACAAAGAGGAAGTGGTTAGTATGAATGCAGGAAATAAATTTTGCAAGTGCAGCTTAATCTTTGAAACTTAAAAAGTTTCTAAGTAGGTCAATATGCAAATAAAAGAGCCTAGAAAAGACAGGATCTTTGATTCTGTTATTCTGTTGTTTTTGTGTCTATCCGGGAAGCAGTCATATCCGTGGAGTTTATATTCCTTCCTAAAAGCTTAATCATTAACAAGCTTGTGAGTGAATATGTGCAAAAATAGCAAGGGACCAGAGTGAGATGGTAGGTCATTCTTGTACCCCGAGGTTGAAGGTATAAATGAATTTCCTGAGACCTTTACTTAGGGGGGTGTGTGTGTCTGTGTGTGTGTCTGTGTGTGTAGCTTCAAATCTTAAGCACTCCCTGTGTGCCCTGAACTGTTGAAAAGGCTCTCATACGGTAATTCGTTTAATAAAATATTTTAATTTTTACTGGTAGAAAGTGGTCGAGCCTGGCCAAGAGCTTCTTCTTAACATTATTACATAGAAATGGGTTCAAATCTTGTTTCACCCCCTTACAAATGGTGTGACATGAGGTCAATTACTTTTTTTCTGAGTCTGTTTCCTTTCCTGTAAAGTAAGAGTATGACTGATTGTACACCTCAAGGTTTCGATGGGTGTGACGAATGTAAAGTGGTGACGTGTTTTGAGGTGACAGGTAATTGGTTCACCCTATTATTGTCATCTGTGTTTTGCTTCTTTTATTTCCTTCTCCCTAGATAACTTCTCTTTCCTCTCTCCTCAGTTCTTTCCCTTCAATCTTCTGTTAATCAGCTGGGCATTTTTAAATATATCAGGCATCTAAGGATTCAACAAGAATATTTATTGGGTTGAGCATTATGATACAGGCTTGTGATCCTAGCCACTCCAGAGACTGAGGCAGGAGGGTCTGGAGTTCAAGACAAGGTTGCATAGCATCAATAGGATTATGATAGATCCTTTCATGAGGATCCCAGCCAGCAAATGATGTGACAGAGAGACAAAGAAAACTTGAGTCAGTTGGCGAATGGGGTAGTGTCAGGTGCAGATTGTATGGTGAAGATGATCAGAACAATGTTGTTGTTGTTAGGTGCTGTCGAGTCGAGTCCGACTCATAGCGACCCTTATTCAATGGCTGACTGTTTCGGGATTGCCTTGGGAGTGGATTGCCACGTTCTTCTCCCATTTTGTGGTGCTGGGAATCGAACTCGGGACCTCAGAGACTGCAGAGCAGCATTCTACCAACTGAGCTAAATCCCAGCCCAATCAGAACAATAGCAATTAAGAAAAGATGGACACTTTGCCTGTGCCTGTAATCCCAGCAACTCAGGAAGCAGAAGCAGGAGGAGCAAGACTTTGAGGCCAGAAGCAGCCTGCACAACTCATCGTGACCCTGTCTCAACGTGAGGGAAGGAGGGAAAGAATGGAGGGAGGGACAGAGGGAGGGAGGAGAAGAAGGAAGGAAGGAAGGAGAAAAGGAGTAAAAGAAGGAGTCGGGGAGGAAAGAAAGAAGGAAGTTAAGAAATAATGTGGGCTGGAATTATAGCTGAGTGGTAGAATACTTGCCTAGCATGTGTGAGGCCCTGAGTTCAATCCCCAGTACTACAAAAAAAGAAAAAGAAAAAAGATTCATGACAGTCATCACTTACAAAATCACTTGATATTATAATCAGTAAACACTAGGTGCTCAAAAGTTGCTTGTACCTAGTTGTGGTGCCACATGACTATAATCCCAGCACTTAGGAGGCCAAGACAGGAAGATTGTGAGTTTGAGGCCAATGTGGGCTACATAGTGAAACCTGTCTCAAAAAAAATATTAAAAAATTAAAAAATAAAAGTTGCATATGAGTTCTGGACATGGGAAAGGTAAAAATCTGTGGATTAAGGATGTTGGAATAGGCCCAAGGGAGGATTTGGGTCTTTTATGAAGGATGGGTAGAAATGAAAAAAGATGGCACAGCCAGATGCAGTAATGCACGCCTGTAATCCTAGCGATACTGGAGGCAGAGGCAGGAGGATCGCAAGTTCGAGACCAGAGGCAGTCTGCATAATTTAGCAAGACCCTGTCTCAAAAAGTAAAAAAAATGGTCTGGGGTGCAGCTCAGTGGTCCAGCACTTGCAAAGCATGCAGGGATGAGGCCCTGGATTCAACCCCCAGTACCGCAAAAAAAAAAAAAAAGGAAAAGAAAAAAAGATGACACAGAAAGAGAGCAGCTGGAGTGTGGGGAGATTCCTCTAGACATTCAGAGAGACATGCTGCTAAGATTGGCCTGCCGGTCAGGACAGGGGACTCAGTAGGGTCTACCTGGAGAGGTGAGATGGGAAGAGTTTGTGAAGGTAATCAAAAGCCAAATGGAGGGATGAATGTGGCCCTGATAGATGCTATGGATCCTACTTCTGGAAAAAACATACTCTGGAAAAGTGTTTTATATCTTCCAAAGGCTTTTAGACCTCTCCACAATTATTTTATCCCTTTATAGATAAAACAAAGGTGAGGCTGTAAAATGTTATGTTACCATTAGGCTAAAGCAGCCCTGTGGAATATTGTAGAAGGTTGCTTCCGTGCCTGAAGTTCATGCCCTTGCTGGTTTGCAATACGGCTTTACTACTGGATTCTATTGAATGATCTTCTTATGGTTAGCCATTATTCTTCCTGTAGAATGAGGCAGGCAATAGAAGCAAAGGAGACTGGTGAGTTAATTTAAGATGACAAATAACTGGGCTCAGTAGTAGAACATGTGCTTAGAATGCTTGAGGCCCAGCTGGGCGAGGTGGTGCATGCCTGTAATCCCAGTGATTTAGGAGACAGATGCAGGAGGATCATAGGTTTGAGGCCAGAGGTAGCCTGTGCAATTTAGCAAGACTCTGTCTCAAGATAAAACTTTAAAAAGGAACTATGGGTGCAGCTTAGTGGCAGCTCACTTGTAAAGTATGCATGAGGCCCTGGGTTCAGCCCCGAATACCAGGAAAAAAAAAGCTTAAGTCCCTGGGTTTAATCCCCAGCACCAAAACAAAAAACGAAAACAGAAGATGGTAAATAGCAATTAACATGAGGCCACTGTGTCAAGTCCCAGTAAATAGAAGGGAGGATTAGACTGGACTAGGAAGCACAGGCCCCATCTAAACAGGCAGCTGTTATTCATCTTCTACACAGCTGTAGCTATGGGGTAATGCAGACCAAATGGTGTTCCTTCTTGTATATCACTCCTTTCTTTGTCCTGTTTCCTTTGTCCTGAATAATAGGTTGTTTTAATTTTTTTCTATGAGAGTTTGTTAGTGGCAAATTCTTTTTATTTGTCTAAAATATCTTTATTTTGTTCTCAAGGCAATGTGATAGTTTAGCTAGGTATTGAATTCTAGGCTGACAATTATTTTCCATAAACATTTTGAAAATATCATTCCATTCTGAATTGTTCTTCTTGGAAAGTTGTGTATCTACTTACCTGCATTCTTTTGTAGATACTTGGCCTTATTCCCTAGTTGTTAAGGCCTTGTATTTGTCTTTGGTGTTCTATGGCATCACTATGATATTTCAAAGTACAGACATTTTGTTTTTAACTTACTCTGCTTAGGATTCCTTGAGTGCGTATTCCTTTCATTTTTGTAGGAAAACTCTGAGGCATTCATACTTGAGAAATTACTTGTCTTTCATTTTCTCAAGTTGTTGGTTCTGTTAGATATGTATGTGAAACTTCTCATTCTGTTCTCTGTGCCTCTTCTTTTTCATCATTGTATTTATTTATATGTTACATTTTGTGTGACTTTCTCACCTACTTTATGAATTCTCTTCAATTATTCCATTAGCTCACCTATTGAGGTTTTAAATTTCAACAACTGCATTTTTCATTTCTAGAAGTTTCATTGGATACTTTTCCAGGTATGCCCGATCTTTGTTTATAGCATCTTATTTTTTGGTTTCTATCACTTCTTTAATCTTTTTAAATGTTCTTGTTTTATATTTCCTTTCAGATTGTCCTGTTAGTTCAAGTTCTTGTGGTAATTGTTTTTCTCTCTGTTCTATCAGTTCTTATGGTAGTTATTTCCCTTGTGCATTTATTATTGTCTGTCTTATATGAGCAAATCTTTAACAGAGATTTGTGTTTTTCCCTGGGAAATCCATAAAAGCAGGATCGTGGAAGTATGTCCTCAGCAAGGTTTTATATTTTTTTCTGCCGGACAACCTGGAGCTCATTTTTATGTTAATTTTTTGGCTTAGACTGTCTTGTACCATCTGCATAGTGTACACAGGCTTAAGGTTTTGTTTATGAGCAAATACTCTTCCCCCACTCCGCCCCATAGCCTGTGACCTAAATAAGCTTCTTGGCCATTTCTCTGGTCACTAGGACTTTTGCTAAGCATTGTCCAGCTTAGAGAAAACAGATAAAACTAACACTGAGGTTAAAATGGAGGAAGGGCCTGTCCTCTTACATCTTGACCTCATTGATAATATATAACTGAATAACGTGTCAGATCTTTATTATTAAACTTGAGTAAACATCTATTTTGACTTGAAAACTAAGTGAGCAGCTGCTAATCTACCACCAAATCCCTCAGATTTCTTCAGAAATGGAAGTATGGTATTTTTCTTTCCTGGGATTGTGTAGCATGACTAACTTTTGACTCTCCTAAGGAATGTATCTTTTCCAGAGCTACATTTATAAAATGATCTAAGCGTTTCTGTTCTTTATAATAACTCTGGGGAGTATATGTGTTGTTTTTGTTGTTAGGTGCCGTTGAGTCAGTGTCTGACTCATGGTGACCCTATGTACAACAGGCGAAACAGTGTTGTTACTGCTTCTCTGTTATTTATAGTTTTCAATGGCTGATTGATTTTTGGGAGTGGGTTGCCAGGTCCTTCTCCCAAGCCTACAGCACCCGGTGTTCCCAGGCGGTCTCCCATGCAAGTACTAACCAGGCCCGACCCTGCTTAGCTTCCGAGATCTGATGCCACAATGCTATGGCTGCAGGTAGAGTGTATATCAGAGTATATTAACCCTGACTGTTATTCATAGTGTTTTCAATGGCTAATTATTTTGGGAGTGTGCTGCTAATTGTACTTATGAGGAATATGTACTTGGATCAGGAAGCATTCATTTGAACAGAACAATGAAGCACTGCTTGGCTTAAAGTCAGGAAAGATGTGCGTCAGGGCTGTATCCTTTCACTGTCCCTCTTCCATGTCTATGCTGAGCAAATAGTCTGAGAAGCTGAACTTTATAAAGAAGAATGTGACATCAGGATTGCAGGAAGACTAACAACTTGCGTTATGTAGATGACACAACTCTGCTTGCTAAAAGTAAGGAGGATTTGAAACATTTACTGATGAAGATCAAAGAACACAGCCTTTAGTGTGGATTGCACCTCAACATAAAGAAAAAAAAATCCTTACAACTAGGTCAGTATGCAATTTTATAATCAATGAAGAAAAGATTGAGATTGTCCAAGATTTTACTTTACTTGGTTCTACAATCAACACCCACAGAAGCAGCGGTCAAGAAATCAAAAGACACATTGCAACTGGAGAAGCTGTTGCAAAAGACCTCTTTAAAGTGTTCAAAAGTAAAGATGTCACGTTGAAAAGGAAGGTGTGCCTGACTCATGCCATAGTATTTCAGTAGCATCATTTGGTTGTGAAAACTGGACATTGAATAAGGGAGACGGGAGAAGAATTGGTGCTTTTGAATTATGGTGCTGGAGACTATTGAATATACCATAGACTGCCAAAAGAACCAACAGATCTGTCCTAGAAGAAGTGCAACTAGAGTGGTCCTTGGAAGTAGGGATGACCAGACTGTGTCTTACGTATTTTGGACATGCAGTCAGGAGGGACAAGCCCTCCATCAGGTTTGGGAGAGTGCCAGGTCAGTGAAAAAAGGGAAGACAGGGCCGGGCATGGTGGTGCATGCCTGTAATCCCAGCGGCTCAGGAGGCGGAGGTGGGAGGATCACAAATTCGAGACCAGAGGCAGTCTGTGTAACTTAGCGAGACCCTGTCTCAAAAAATAAAAAAAATGGGCTGAGGGCGCAGCTCAGTGGTCCAGCACTTGCAGAGCATGCAGGCGCGAGGCCCTGGGTTCAACCCCCAGTACTGCAAAAAAAAAAAAAAAAAAAAAAGGGAGGACCATCAACTAGGTGGATTGACACGATGGTTTAAACATAAAAAGTTTGTGTGCCTGGCACAGTGTCGAGGAGTATTTCGTTGTTGTACATAGGGTCACCATGAGTTGGGCCCAACTCCATGGCACCTAACAACCACAACAACAACATTAATCCCGTTGATAGAAAATGGGGATCATATAGACACTAACTTTTAGCAGATTTCATGCTGTTATCTGGGGCTAGGATTTAGCTCAGTTGGTAGAGCGCTGCTCTGCAGTCTCTGAGGTCCTGGGTTCAACTCCCAGCACCACAAAAATGGGAGAAGGACGTGGCAATCCACTCCCAAGGTAATCCCAAAACAATCGGCCATTGAAAATCCTATGAGGGTCACTATGAGTCGGACATGACTCGATGGCACCTGACAACAACATGCTGTTATCTACAACTGTAAGTATGAATCCTTATAAGTGTCATAGTCTAAAGTTATTGATTAAGAAGAGAAGGAGAAAGGAAAGAGATAATCAATTCTTAACCTATCATAATGAAAAACTGGTCTCTTGCCAATGACCATGCACTAGAAACTAGAGAGGAGAAGGGGTGGGGCCTTGGAGACCATGACTACCCCTGATCACTGTCTCTCCAGTGCTCCTACCAAGTTTGTTTTCGTAGCCCACCCTGGAGGTGCACCCACATCAAGATGAGCCTGTCAGCATTGCTTCTTCTCCTTCAGCACAACTTGTCACTCACCTTGAGTAAATAGATACTTCAATTCCACTTTTCAAATTAGGGAACCAGGGTGCAGGAAACAGAAAGCCTTTTCTTAACCCTATTTAGCAAGTGAATGGCCCGTGTGGGATTGAGATGCTGGTCTCATTTGCTATCTTTCTGTAGTCTCTCCTCCTATTTCAATGACTGTCCACCAAAGTAATTTATAGTCCTGAGGCTAGAAAGTTGTAAGACTGTTAAAAAAAAAAAAAAAAAAAAAAGGCAGGAAATTGCTGGAATATTTCAAGCATATTTCTTTGGTTAACTTATTTTGAAGTTTTTCTCTGTTTTGTATTTTAGCTGCCCTTATGATTTATCAAAGACAGACTCATTGTTTTGGCAAGGCTCTGGCCTGTGAGGCTCCAACAAAAACTCCCAGCCCTCTGTCTGAATAGGAACCTTTAAATGGATTCTTAGTTTCAAACTTGAAAATGTATTTTAGATGCAACAGTTTTCTGGAAAACTTAAACAATGCCATTTATCGTACAACAACACTGGTCTGGACAAAGAGCTTTTTCATCTCTCCCTTTGTTAGTGTCCCTCGAACTACATTAGCTTTTCAAAGCTTTTTTCTTTCTTTCTTTTTTTTTTTTTTTCCAAACCGGGCCTCAAAGGCAAGTCATATCTCTTCAGTCCTTCCCTGTTCCAGCATTGAGCATTAGAATTTCTCTCTCTCTCTTTCTCTCTCTCTCTCTCTCTCTCTCTCTCTCTCTTTTTTGGTTTGTTTTTTGTGGTACTAGGGGTTGAACCCCAGGGGCTGGGATTTAGCTCAGTTGGTAGAGCACTGCGCTGCAGTCTCTGAGGTCCCGAGTTCAATTCCCAGCACCGCAAAAATGGGAGAAGAAGTGGGCAATCCACTCCCAAGGCAATCCCGAAACAGTCAGCCATTGAAAACCCTATGAGGGTCACTATGAGTTGGATACCGACTCGAGGGCACCTAACA
This sequence comes from Pedetes capensis, assembly GCA_007922755.1. Taxonomy (NCBI): domain Eukaryota; kingdom Metazoa; phylum Chordata; class Mammalia; order Rodentia; family Pedetidae; genus Pedetes; species Pedetes capensis. Next base: position 39,542 of record VMDO01013779.1, on the reverse strand, counting down.
ACAACAACCTAAGGGGTTGAACCCAGGGCCTCGCGCTTGCATGCTCTGCAAGTGCTGGACCACTGAGCTGCATGCCCAGCCCCACCTTTTTTTTTTTTTTTTTTACTTTTTTGAGACAGGGTCTCGCTAAATTACACAGACTATCTCTGGTCTCAAATTTGCGATCGTCCTGCCCAGCCACTGGGATTACAGGCGTGTGCCACTGCACCCAGCCAGAATTTCTCTCTTTACCTCATCTTTTTAGCACAATGAAATACTCCTTAGTCACTCTTTAGTAATGATTAAATTATTATCTATTTTATAATAGTGAAATTATGCTATAAATACTTATTTGAAGCATTTTAATTTTTTTAACTTTTTTTATTAGTGATTTTTAATGTGCAACATAATGGTCTCATTATGACATTTCCATCCATCTATTTCATTGTACGTTGTTCATATTACCTTCTCCTTTACCCTCTCTGAAGCTTTTTGAAATTTTTTAAAATTATATCTCGATTTCACTTTTCCTTATCATCAAATATTCTTTCACTTTTTTTGAAAAGCTCTTTTGTTCTGCTGTACATAGGGTCACTATGAGTTGGGCTCGACGGTACCTAACAACAACAACCCATTAGTCCATTAGGGTATAACATATTTAACCAATCAAATTTCTGAGCATTTCATTTAAAATTATTATCTCGAATTATTAGCTATTATAAATAAAACTATGCTAGGTGTCTTTTGTGAACATTCAAAATTATCTCATTAGGATAAATTCCTAAAAGTAGGGTTAGTGAGTCAGACATGGGCAAAATCAGTTTGACTGGCTCCTAATCATGACAAATCTTAATAAATCTAGAATTGCTAATTATAGTTTTCAGGGATCCTCAATAGATTTATATTTTTCTGATCTAAAAGTATCTAGGAAATAGCCAGGAGTAAGCCAGGCGCTTTGACACACGCCTGTAATCCCAGCGGCTTGGGAGGTGGAGACAGGAGGATCGAAAGTTTGAGACCAGAGGCAGTCTGCGTAATTTAGTGAGACTCTGTGTCAAAAAGTAAAAAAATGGGCTGAGGTGCAGCTCAGTGGTCCAGCACTTGCAGAGCATGCAAGCCTGAGGCCCTGGGTTCAACACCCAGTACCACAAAAAAAAAAAAAAAAAAAAAAAGAAAGAAAGAAAAAAAAGAAAGAAAATAGCCAGGAGTGGTGGCACACACCTGCAATCCCAGCACTTGGGAGGCTGAAGCAGGAGGATCAATGTGAATTGAAGGCCAGCCTGGGCTATATAATGAGTTTCAGATCAGCCTGGGCTATACAGTGAGACCCTGTCTCAAACAAAACAAAACAGTTACACTACATTAAATTAAATTAAATTAAATTAAATTAAATTAAAAAATGCCTAGAAAATTGGTCATGACATCATATTGTTAATATCCTTTGTAAGCCGATCTAGAATAGTGAGTTTGAGGCCTGAGGCAGAAGGCAGGATTTAGCGAGACTCTGTCTCAAAATAAAAAATTTAAAAAAGTAGGGGTGCTGGGTGTGCAGCTAAGTAATGGCGCAGTTGGCTAGCATGCATGAGGCTCTGGGTTCAACCCCTCGTACTGCAAAAAAAAAATGAATAAATCTCATTATGTTTGTATTCAGTCCAAATAGAAATAGAACCAGTTCATATCTGCTCACTTTGTTGAAAGGCCAAAAGCCAGAGGCAGTCATGGAAAAAGATGTAGGGGCAGACCTTGGTGGGCAGACATACCACGCTCCTTGCGTGAAAGTGAGCGGGTTTCCTAGCACACCATAGAGACAGCTGGTACCATTTCCTCCTTCATATTTGGAAATACCAAGAAAAAAGTCACGTTGAGTTCAACAGGAAATAGCTACACATTTTGGCCCTGCTAATATCTAAAATTAGCCAACTAATTGGATTACAGCATTTTTATCTTTAAATTTGTTAGGATTTCCAAGTATTGGGCTGCAGCTTGGTTTCTATTTAGAGGCAGCAGCCCTGCCCTTTGGGGCAGTACAGTTTTGCTCCCAAAAGGACTCTGGGTAGAGACAATGCTAAAAATGACCGAGAAGTGAAGTCACCCACAGAGCAGTACATACTTAGGCCCGTTGGGAGATTCCCGAGGGTTTCTTAAAGAAATTCAGCAAAGTTTCCCTTCAGTCTTTCCGATGGACAACAAACGTGGTCTCAGTCTTATTCAGAGATGTTGGTGACTTACAGCCTCAAGCCACTGTGGTCCTCTTGGATTTGTTTAGAATACTATCTTGAAATGTTGAGACTGACTCATTTTTTTGAAAAAACCAAAACAATCCTCTGTATGTCTCTATGCCCTACAGTAATGTTGCTGGGAGGTGCAACATCTCCTGTTCTTAGAATGGGAAACAGCTCAAAGAAACAGCACCTGGTCTGGTTTAGAGAGGAAACCATGTACCTTTTGGTGATAAGGTTGCTATTTTTACACGAGTTTACAAAGAGATGAGACATTGTGAGGCTTATAATCTTTTTTTTTTTTTTTTCCCAGTACTGGGGATTGAACCCAGGGCCTCGCGCTTGCATGCTCTGCAAGTGCTGGACCACTGAGCTGCACCCCCAGTCCTTTTTTTTAATTTTATTTATTTATTTTTTTATTTATTTATTTTGAGACAGGGTCTCGCTAAGTTACCCAGACTGCCTCTGGTCTCGAACTTGCGATCCTCCTGCCTCCGCTTCCGAGCTGGGATTACAGGTGTGCGCCACCTTGCCCAGCTGTGAGGCTTCTAATCTTTATGTAGCTTTAGACATTTGCAGATACCCTCAGTAAAGTACGTAGCTACCTAATAGTTGCTCCAGACAAGTTTTTGAAAATAACTTTAAAGATTTTTTTTTTGTAGTATGTGTAAGAATGACTCTGAACTCAACACTACTTTCAGAGAAAGGTCCTTCAATTCCGTGGTAAAGTGGATGTAGCGGCTGACTAAACAGAAATGGATTTTCCACAAGAAGGCTTGGTTAGAACAATGGTACATTCCCAGGCCTGAGATGCAGAAGTGGGTATTAATTCAGAGCAGCTGGATGCTGGGAGAGAGAGAAAGACAGGCCTGTGTTCTTTGCAGAATTTGACGCAGGGTGGAATTTGGCTGCTTTTAATGCTTCCCTGCCCTCTGTGTGAGTGGGAAAGTGAGCCCGTAGAAATGCATAGACTTGGCCATGTCCAGGCTCTTGCATTCTGGGAAAACGCCCCAAAGAGATAAAACTTCTGTAACTTAGGACATAGACCCGTTGCATCTAATTTATATTCATCTGGCTTATTTTCTTCTACTCAGTTAACTGTCCGGGCTGGATTTGTTTTTCTTTTCTTTTCTTTTTTTTTTTTTTTTTTGCAGTACTGGGGGTTGAACCCAGGGCCTTGTGCTTGCATGCTTTGCAAGTGCCAGACCACTGAGCTGCACCTCCAGCCCATTTTTTTACTTTTTGAGACAGGGTCTCGCTAAGTTACACAGACTGCCTCTGGTTTCGAACTTATGATCCTCCTGCCTCCTCCTCCTGAGCCACTGGGATTATAGGCATGCACCACCATGCCAGGCTGGATTTTTGACATGGTCCGGCTGCTTCTGTAGTGCACACCTAGTGGTCAAGTTATGGTTCAGGATTGCTGCATGAGCCTGGGTAAAGGGCGTCGTGAAACTGTTATGAGTTCACAAGCTTACAAAAGCAATGCTACAGCAAAAGCTAGAACATTATTGGGGTTCTGGGGAGGAAGACCACAGCCACTGCCCTCAAATGGTGCTGAAGGACCTCTGGACCGATTTCAGGAGTAAAATAATCACGGTCTTATGTATTTTGGACGTGTAGTCAGGAAGGACCAATCCCTGGAGAAAGACATCATGTTTGGGAGAGTGGCAGGTCAACAAAAAAAGGAAAACCCTCCACCAGATGGATTGACAGAGTCTGCAACTCTGGGCTTAAACATAAGTAAGATCATGTGCCTGGCACAGAATCAGCAAGTGTTTTGATCTGTTATTCATAGGGTTTCTATGAGTTGGACTCGACTCGATGTCACCTAACAACAACAACATAAGTAGAGTTATTGTCACAAAGTTTTGATCTACTTGTGTGTGCGCGCACATGCGCGCATGCATGCAAGAGAGACAGAGAGAGGGAGAGAGAGAGGGAGAAGGAGAGAGAGATTGTGTGTGTGCACTTATATGCTTACGTATGATGGTATTCTGATCTGATCTCTGTTTCAAGGATTGGCTATTTTAAAAATTCACTAAGGGGCAGTCATTTCCCCAAAATAAATATGGCGCTTTTTATCTTATTGCTTGACCTGTTCTTCACAGGACTGAGGAGATCCCCTCTGGACTTTTGTGAAGTTTTCTGAGGAAGATGTATAAGAGAAACAGAATATTTTAGAAATTTGAGGTCTATGTGGGAATTCCCCTGGTTTTTAATACATGTATATTTATAACAAAATGATCAATGATGAAACCAGATACCTGAAAGAGTTAAAGGGGTTTTTGTGTTGGCCACATTGTGGGGACAGATGGAATGCATGCAGGTGGGAAAGCTATTATTTTAACAGAAGGCCTACTGTATACTGGAAGGGGGAGGATTTTTGAGGGTAGCTAGGGATTAACGTTTTGGAGAGTCCGTTAATATGTTTCTGAGTGGACACAGTGAGAAGCAGCAGCCAAAGCATATGGTCAGGAAGGGACTTAGCAGGCCACCAACAAAGAGGAAGAATACGGCAGTTATAAAATAAACCAACGTTGAGTGAAGTGGCCAAAATGGAATTGAGCTACCGAGAGGCTTAAGAAAGTAAAAACGTCAGGTAGTAAGGAATACTCATATCGGTGCCTTCACTTGGGAAGTGTTTATGCACGAATACGGAAGCAAATAAAGGAAGCAACTACTAACTACCACCTTGGCTTCCCCAAGATGCAGATGAGTCAAATGTGTGGAGGAAGTGAGAATTTAGGTCAAGCGTTCAAGCCGCCCCGGCAGGAAACCCGCGAAGAATGTTGAGATGATAAAAACCTCATAGTAGATGTCGCAAGGAGAGGGGCAGACGGCTCCGGCGTTCCTTCTTTGTGTTTCCATTTGAACAGCCTCTCTGGGTGCTTTTCTGCTTTGTGTCACTAGTGGGTCTTCATTTTCTATGGCGTGGGTTCAGTAAAACAAAACAAAACCAGGCAGACGAGCAAAAAGCCTTTTGGTTGTGTTGGAACACAACCCTGTGCCTATTGTGCTTCTGGCTCAATGTGGTGGGCTTGCCAGGCGCCAAAGGACTGGGCCATGTCTCCATCCGGCAGGGGGTGGTTTTTACACTGCAGGGACCTCAGATTGTGTTAGTGTCATGAGATAACCTTTACCAGGTCACCTCTACAGGGCTGCGGGAGGCTACAATGGGATGGATAGTATAACAATCTCTTGTCCTTGTGGATGATTCTACCATATACCAACCTTCTTGCATGAGCTTTAAAAATCGATTGTAGGCCTAGAACGTGGCTCCGTGGTGGAGCGATTGCCTGGCATGCGTAAGGCTGCAGGTTCAATCCCCAGCAACTCCAGCCCCAAAACCGATTCTGCAAATTATCAAAAATTGCCATCAAATTGCATATATGAAAATTGTCACAATGAAAAGCATGTCAGAATGAATCACATTATGATATACATTAAAAATTTCTAATAAAAAAATTGCCAACATTTATTAGATATGTGATTACCCAAAATATGAACTAGAAGAGAAAAACAATGTTTTTTTTTTTTTCCCCCCCAATACTGGGGTATTGAACATATGGCCTCACACGTGCCAGGCGGTCGTCCCACCATGGATCCACACTCCCAGCTCCTTTTTATTTTTTATTTTGAGGCAAGGTCTTGCTAAATTGCTCAGGCTGCCTCTGGCTTCGAATTTGCTATCCTCCTGTCTCAGCCTCCTGAGTTGCTGGGATTACGGGTAGGCTCTGTGGTGCCTGGCAAGAGAAACCAATGTTTTTGATTTTTTTTGAGACAGAGTCCTTGCTACATTACCCAGGCTAGCCCTGAACTCCTGGGTTCCATAATCCTCCTGCCTCGGCCTCTCAAGTAGCTGGGACTATAGGGGTCCACCATACCTGGCTCAAACGTATAGAGTGTATTATTGATTTTTTTAGGAGAAAAACAATACAGTAAAAGTAACACCCCTAAAACAGCCATTAAAATTATGAAAAGTGTGTCATCTCTTTTGCTTCTTTAAAATATACACTAAAAAGAAACATATGAAGAGTTCTTAGAAAGGTTCACTTCAAGCAGTGGTTCAAAAGCCTTTTTAGCTCATGAACCCCTTTGGAGATTATATTTTAAAATGTATGGATTCTCTCCTCAAAACACACATGCGCACGCGCGTGCGGACACACACGTATGAGCTTGGGTTCCCACAAAGATGGTACATGAATGTGTGAACTGTCCCGAAGATAAAATATAGCGTCCCTCACGTCAAAATAGAAAGTGCACACCACATTAAGACAGCAGGGAATGGTGAGGTCTGTGCCAAAGTAGTCTACACAGACCTTCCTTACGTAAATTCAATTCAAGACAGTTAAAAAAAATAGAACCCAGCTAGGCGCGGTGGCGCACACCTGTAATCCCAGCAGCTCGGGAGGCAGAGGCAGGAGGATCACAAGTTCAAGACCAGAGGCAGTCTGCGTAACTTAGTGAGACCCTGTCTCAAAAAGTAAAAAAAATGGGCTGGGGGCACAGCTCAGTGGTCCAGCACTTGCAAAGCACGCAGGTGCGAACTTTGGGCCCTGGGTTCAGCTCCCAATACCACAAAAAAAAAAAAAAAAAAAACCACCTGTTAAATACAACATGTGTGGGATAATCTAAGCCCCGATGTACAGTTCTAGTACTTCATTTATTACGTGTAAACTTGAAGGTGTCCTCATTTTTGCCTTAAGGCACGGCAGCAAGCTCAGATACGTCACCAAATGGCAGAGGACAGCAAAGCAGATTACTCAACAACTCTCCAGAAATTCAACCACGAGCAGCATGAATATTACCACACTCACATCCCCAACATCTTCCAGGTAGGTCTAAATTTAAGTGTGGAGATCAATTGTTGGCTAGAAATAAGAATGAAGTATAATATTAATCTCAAGATTAATGAATTGCACTTGCAAACATCGTTTGCATCTGCAACCTTTTTTTTTTTTTTTTCCCTTAGAATTGTGACTTAAATTTGTGCTTCTTTTGCTAAAAGTACTTTTCTGGCTACATAAACTGCCAGTGTAACTATAGAAGACGGAGCAGCACTCATACAATTGTGGGATCTGGGATTTGAACAACTGACTGTTCTTTTCTTTTGGCTTCCTTGTTGTTGTTGTTGTTGTTGTTAGGTGCCGTGGAGTCGGTATCCGACTCATAGCGACCCTCATGGGGTTTTCAATGGCTGAGTGCTTCGGGATTGCCTTGGGAGTGGATTGCCAGGCCCTTCTCCCATTTTTGTGGTGCTGGGAATTGAACTTGGGGCCTCAGAGACTGCAGCACAGCGCTCTACCCTCTTAGGTTGTAAAAAATGATATTAAAAAAAAAGAAAAGAATAATCTCTCTCTCTCTCTCACACACACTCACATAAGCAAACAAAAAGTGGTATGATGGATTTAAGGTGTGCATCAGTGGTACAGCATTTGTCCAGAATGTGGAAGGCCCAAGGTTTGATCCCTATGTGAAAGAGAGAGAGAGAGGAAGAGAGGAAGGAAGGAAGAGGAAAAGACAGAAAAAGAAAGAAAGAAAGAAAGAGAAAGAAAGAAAAGAAAGGAAGGAAGGAGAAAAGAAAAAAGAAAAGATATGCACACACTCTCCCATTTGGGGAATCTTTTATTACTTCAAATCCAGCTGTAGAAAAAACTAATAACTATTTGCTTCCTGGCTCCTGCACACACAGCAAACAAGAACCTCTAGGGTGTGGAAGGCTGGAACATGGGTTTATCTCAGTTTGTGTTGCTCTGAGAGTTACCCAAATTCTCTTGGTAAGGAATGAAGTAGTGGATGGCAGGTGGAGAAAATATTTGACATGTATTGCCAAGTGGTATTAATAATAAAACTGCTGTGATGGGCTTCTTACTGAAACTGGAATGCAGTTGTGTAAAGTACACATTTAGGTAGGCTAACAATTTATATAATATATTTACAGCTGGCTAATGTTGTGGTGCCTGCAGCTGTAGCCCTGTGGCATCTGATCCCATCAGATCTCAGAAGCTAAGCAGGGTCAGGCCTGGTTAGTACTTGGGTGGGAGACCACCTGGGAACAGCAGGTGCTGTAGGCTTGTGAGACAGACCCGGCAACCCACTCCCAAAAATCAGTCTGCCACTGAAAACCCTATGAACGGCAGAAAAGCACTGACAATAGTGTGTCGTCTGTTGTACATAGGGTCTATATGAGTTGGACACCAACTTGACAGCACATAACAACAACAACAATGTAGTGACAGGGCTGGCGTTTGGTTCAGTTGGTAAAGTGCTGCTCTGTACTCTCTGAGGCCCTCAGTTTGGTCCCCAGCACTGCAAAAAACAGGAGAAGGATGTGGCAATCCACTCTCAGAGCAATCCCAAAACAATCAGCCATTGAAACCCTACGAGGGTTGCTATGAGTCGGACCCAACTCAGTGGCACCTAACAACAACAATATAGTGGCACAATAAACTTAGGGTTGCCCTGACTCTGACCCTTTTTCCCTTCAAGAGAGTTTGTCAGAGGTAACAATGTTGCCAGAAAACAGCTTCCTTAAGTCATAGCGCACCAAATTTATTTTGCACAAAATCCGACGTTGCAGAAAATACAAGAGATGGAGGAAAGGCGGATAGTGAGAATCGGAGAATCGATGAAGACCTATGCCGAGGTTGACGGACAGGTGATACCCATCATCCGGAAGTGCTTGGATGGAATAGTAAAGGCTGCTGAATCCATCGATCCGAAAAATGTAAGTGTTGTAGTTTGGGCTTCATTTATGGCAAAACGTTTGTGGCTCCGTTATCTCTGCCCCAGCCCCTTCCAGGGCCACCTCATTGGGTCACCCCGTGGTAAGCAGTCACAAGTTTTCAGCACAGCAACTCCACTTGTGAGTTCCTTTTTGAAGCCCTCCGTATTGCAGATCCAGCTTCCTAATTCCTTTGGCAGAAAACACATTAATGTAGTAAATTGCCTGAGATATAACAGAATTAAATCAAAGTGTTTTCTTGTCAATTGAGTGGGGGCCGTCTCTTGTACTTGGGATCAGACCGATTTCTGGAAAAAGGCAAAGCCCTTGTTTTCTTCTAGGGCAGGATTTCTTTGGGGCACCAGTGACCTTTGGGGGCTGGGTATTTATTGTGGCTCTGTCCTGTGCAGAGTAGGCTGCTTGCCACTAGATGCTAACAGCACTCCCCAGTTGGGATGATCCAAAAAGTATCTGGACTTTGCCAAATGTCCACCTGGGGGGAAGCAAAACTGGTTACAAAAACTACTTTAGAGCCGGGTACGGTGGCGCACGCCTGTAATCCCAGCCACTCGGGAGGCAGAGGCAGGAGGATCACAAGTTCAAGACGAGAGGCAGTCTGTGTAACTTAGCAAGACCCTGTCTCAAAAAGTAAAAAAAATGGGCTGAGGGTGCAGCTCTGTGGTTCAGCACCTGCAGAGCATGCAGGTGCAAGGCCCTGGGTTCAACCCCCAGTACCACATACACAAAAAAAGAAAAACTACTTTAGGACCCATGCTGTCCATTTGGACTCCTGTCTTTCACTGTGAAGGCCCTCTGTGTAAACAGCTTTTGGCAGTCGATCGGGGCGAATTCTTCCAATGTGGTGAAGGGTAAATATTTGCAGGAGAGAGAATTCCCAGGTGGTAAATGGTTTCCTTATTTTGCCTCTTTTTGAGTTTAGGATTTTTTGTTCTTTGTTTCATTAATACCTCTTATCCCGAAGCCGCTGACTTCAGTGATTTCAGCTAAATTTTTAGAGAAAAATCCCTGATGGTTTTAAAGTATTGGGCTTTTCCTCCACCTCCAAACTACTGTGTGCCCACATCTTTCTTTCAGAAGTAATCAAACCATCCTTTTCCTCAGCTGAAATTTGCTTTGATGGTTTGCTTTATCTGTTTTAAGCATTTCAGAGGAAATAGTCATCCTCTGATCACCCTGTTTGATGTTTTAATAATCATCAATAAATTATGCTGGGGAGTCTTTTAAGGGGAGAGAGGAATGGTGGAGCCGATAAATTATGCCTTTAAACGCAAAATCTCCTCTGTGAATCCTGACTTTTCTTTTGGCTTCTTTGACTGCTGGCACTGATTAAAATCTGAAAGAAGGCTGGTTTTAATTTCCTGTATCAGGAGCTGAGAGATTTCTTGTTCTTTTAAAACCTTGCAGTTGCATAAGAGCATGTCCAAATGACAGTCTCCATTTACCAGTTTTATCTGGGAAATTGTCAGCTGCTTAGATTTATAGGATTTCCTCTCATTGGGGGAGGCTCTTTCCACTGTCTCACTGAGAGTTCTTTTTCCTCCTCACATTGCTAATGCAAGAGTCCCACAGAAGTCTCCATCTTGCTTGATCCAGTAGCAGCTCCGGCCCCCACACGGCCACCCACCCCTGCTCCTCTTTCCCTTGGCTCCCAGGACACCTCACTCTGGGGACTTTTCCTCTCCTCTGGTCTCAGTCTCCTTGGGGTGCTCTCCCTCTTCCTGCCTCCCAACTGCGGAGCCCTCCAAGGTGGAAACCTTGGACCTCTTTGCTCTCCGCATTCACCCCTTTAAGAGACCTGTAGATTTATGGAGCTTTAACATTGATCTGGGGCTGGGATTTAGCTCAGTTGGTAGAGTACTGTGCTGCAGTCTCTAAGGTCCCGAGTTCGATTCCCAGCACCGCAAAAATGGAAGAAGGACCTGGCAATCCACTCCCAAGGCAATCCCGAAATAGTCAGCCATTGAAAACCCTATGAGGGTCGCTATGAGTTGGATGCCGACTCAACAGCACCTAACAACAACAACAACATCAATCTCAGTGCAGCTCAGTGGCAGAGCGCTTGCAAATATGCATGAAGCCCTGGGTCCAGCCCCCTTGTTGTTGTTGTTGTTAGGTGCCGTCGAGTCGGTATCCGACTCCGACTCATAGCGACCCTCTGTACAACAGGGGAAACACTATTGTCAGCGCTTCTCTGCTGTTCATAGGGTTTTCAATGGCAGGTTGATTTTTGGGAGGGGGTTGCCAGGTCCTTCTCCCAAGCCTACAGCTTCTGGTGTTCCCAGGCGGTCTCCCATCCAGGTACTAACCAGGCCCCCGACCCTGCTTAGCTTCCGAGATCTGAGGGGATCGGATGCCACAGGGCTACAGCTGCATAAATAAATGAATAAATAAATAAATAAAATCAGATGATCAAAGCCAGGAGTCTTGGTGTGCACTTGTAATCCTGGTGACTCAGGAGGCTAAGGTAGGAGGATCATAATTACAAGGCCAGAGATAGCCTATGCAATTTAGCGAGACCTCATCTCAAAGAAATTAAAAATTTAAAAAGGGACTGTGTGAGCCAGGCGTGGTGGCGCATGCCTGTAATCCCAGCAGCTCAGGAGGCAGAGGCAGAAAGGATCACAAGTTTGAGACCAGAGGCAGTCTACATAACTTAGCAAGACCCTGTCTCAAAAAGTAAAAAAATGGGCTGGGGGTGCAGCAGCTCAGTGGTCCAGCACTTGCAGAGCACGCAAGCAGGAGGTCCTGGATTCAACCCCCAGTACCGTAAAAAAAAAAAAAAAAAAAAGACTGGGTGTGCAGTCCAGTGATAGAGCACTTGCCTAACATGCATAAATGCAGGAAAAAATCAGGTGGTCAGTAACTGAGATGCTTATTACAAATCACATGTGGTATCTATCTAGCCATCTATGTGTGTCTATCCACCTACTTACAACCCTGTAGTCACTACTGTTGTAAGTTCCTCATGCATTTGTCTGTACCACTTGGCTCTGGGTTCTCTGAAAAGTTGTTGAACCCACAGTTGCTAGCAGACTACACACCACAGAGTCTGCATGTGATTCACTGATTTATTCAGCGAACGTTTTATGGTACTCTGTTGTCACTGAGCACCATCTGGAGCCTGGGAGTACAGTAGAGAGAAGACAGCTGACATTTTATTGGGGAGAGACTATGAGTAAAAATATACTTGAAGAGAAATTAAGCTGTAAATTAACATCTTTGAGTCACAATCATCCAAAAAATTAGAGAGTGTGTCTCCTTTTTGCTTTGCCTTTGTGCATACTTTATTCCTTTAAGTACTCTTGATGGGAGCTGGATATTTGTACTGCGCAATTATGGCTCATTGATTTTTCTTTTTTTTTTTTTTTTCTTTTTTTTTTTTGCAGTACTGGGGGTTGAACCCAGAGCCTCGTGCCTGCATGCTTTGCAAGTGCTGGACCACTGAGCTGCACCCCCAGCCCATTTTTTTACTTTTTGAGACAGGGTCTCACTAAGTTATGTAGACTGCATCTGGTCTCGAACTTGCGATCCTCCTGCCTCTGCCTCCCGAGTGGCTGGGATTACAGGCCTGCACCACCGTGCCTGGTGATTTTCCTTTTTTTAACCAACTAGGTCTTAACTAATATTTGTTTCTCCAAATAGAATAAATTGGCAGAAAGTATCTTCAGATCTCGACTAGAGGTAGAGCTTTATGCACTCTACTTATTGTTTCTAGCGATAAACATGCTACTAGAAAAAATCTATTGTCAACCCATATAATTTTCTTAGAAGATCATCTGTATGAAGCCGTCAGAATTCATTATATTAAAAGTCTTTGCCTGCATTTGATGCATCTGTGTGTCCGTGGGTCTGATTGCAGGATTCGCAGCTGGTAATAGAAGCTTATAAGTCAGGCTTTGAGCCTCCTGGTGACATTGAATTCGAGGATTACACCCAGCCCATGAAGCGCACTGTGTCAGATAACAGCCTTTCCAATTCCAGAGGAGAAGGCAAACCGGAGCTCAAATTTGGCGGCAAATCGAAAGGAAAGTTGTGGCCATTCATCAAAAAAAACAAGGTACTGATGGTTTGGACCCAGTGTGAAATGAGTCTGATGAAGTACGGAGATTGTGATTTTAGCTTTTAGTCTTAATAAAACTACGATCTTAATTAAACATGTAGTTTCAGAAGGCAAAAAGGGAAAAAAAGAAGAGCTAGCGTGCTGTGTCATTTTAAAGCAGTATCTCTGTTCGGTGGTGGTGTCTTTGCCATGGCCCTTTGTGTTATTTCCGATGCATTCTCACTTATACCGTGTCACCCACACTAACAGACTACTGACCTCGAGGCCTTTTGCATCTTCCTTTCCCCCCACCATCTGCCTAGACTGCTGGGTCCCTCAGCGGGGGGATGCGAGAGGATGGCGCGTAACATTTCCGTAGCCGCTTACCAGCGCATCTAATTGAACCCCTTCCCGGGGGCTGATAGCTCAGTTTTGAAGTCATGTTGATATGTCTATGTCCATGAACGTTTTCCATTTTCTTTTCGTAGCGCGATACATAGGTGCATGACAAGCTTTAACCTGGAGACATAAAGTAGGATCGAGGCGCCCTGACCGCTTCACCTTAGAATGATCGCACGTTTGCATTTCAAAGACTGTCTCACTCTGTTCACAACCTTAGCGTTTCAGGTCTTTCATTCTCTCCCATCAAGCTATCTTAGTTTAGGCGGCGTAGAAATTATTTACCCCTCTGACTTAGGCGGGTCTTAGGATCACTAATGGGAGCCGTAGCTTGCATGTGACCGTGCGCAGGCGCTTCATGTCAGATCCTCTCGCTCTTCTGTTGCCTGACTTACTAAACCTCTCGCTTTCGTCCCCTCTCTCCGTGTGACATGTTCCACATGCTTTCTTTCGGTCCATGGCCTGAATATTGAATGGTTTGTTTTTTTACTTTCTTCGGATTTCCAATATCATTTGACGCTTATTTTCGTTTTGTGTCTTCTTGTTTCTGATTTCACTCTGTCACTGCGCCATCTCTTACACGTAGCTTATGTCCCTCTTAACATCCCCCCATCAGCCTCCCCCTCCGCCCCCTGCCTCTGCCTCACCCTCTGCTGTTCCCAACGGCCCCCAGTCTCCCAAGCAGCAGAAGGAACCCCTCTCCCATCGCTTCAACGAGTTCATGACCTCCAAACCCAAAATCCACTGCTTCAGGAGCCTAAAGCGTGGGGTAAGTCCTGCCCGGGAACCTGCGTCTCTTGTGCACTTCTGTCGCATGTTCCGGTCTGCGTAACTTATTTCGTTTGTGAATGAATCCATTGTGTTCCTCTATGACATTAAAAAAAGAGCAAAACATAGGGTTCGTGATAGCTGGGAAGAAGAGAGCCACAAAGAGGGGGAAAGAAAGAAGGATGGACAGATGGAAGGAAAGGGAAAGCCATTCAGCCGGCCCTGAGTTCCTGTTGTCTCCAGTACATTTTGGAAGGTTTCTCCCTTGTTCCTCTTGAAAGCATCTAAGTCATTAGTTTTTCACCCCAATTTCACTAAAAAAGGGAAACTTAGATTCGGTTTCTAAAACTAAGGACGTGGGAGATAAGGGATTAGAAGTGACTGTAGAGTCAGAAATCATTTGCCTAATAATTACTGAAACAAAGAATGGGATGTAGGTACTCCTCCCCCAGCGAGGCCTCACCGTTGGAAGGGGAGACATCGCAAGATGCGGTGGTTTCGTTAGTGGTGAAATAACTAAAAGTGAAATTGTAAGGTGGTGATAAAATATCTCCTGACTGGAAAAGGCATAATACTGTGCATGTTGCGCAATCCTGATCTGAAAAGCAGAGATCTGAAGTGCTGTAAGATCAGAAACATTGGGAGTGCCAACGTGGTGCCACAAGTGGAAAATTCCACACCTGGCCTCTCGGAATGCGGTACAGTCACAGCACTGGTGCACTCAGGAGGCAGAGGAAGGAGAATTGTGAGTTCGAGGCCAGCTTGGGCTACATAGACCTTGGCTAAAACACACATACATACACACACACACACACACACACACACACAGAGGCACAAATCCCACAAGTACAGGGGCTAGGGATATAGTGCTCAGTGGTAGATCATTTGCTCCAGTGTGCATGAGACACTGGATTTCATCCCAGCACCAAGAAAAAAACAAAACAAACAAACAAAAAACCCTCAAGCACACGAAAAATACTTTGCAAAATTACCTTCAGGCTACGTATATAAAATGTATTTTGTTGTTGTTGTTAGGTGTTGTTGAGTGGGGTCCAACTTACAGCGACCCTCATAGGATTTTCAATGGCTGATTGTTTTGGGAGTGGGCTGTCAGGTCCTCCTCCCATTTTTGTGGTCCTAGGGATTGAACCCAGGGCCTCAGAGAGCACAGAGCAGCATTCTACCAAATAAGCTAAACCATATAAAATGCATATTAAACATAAATGAATTTCATATTTAGACTTACATCCCTTCCCCAAGATATCTCATTGTTGTTGTTAGGTGTCATCGAGTCAGGTCCCACTCACAGCAACCCCATGAACAACAAGAGGAAACACTCCCTAGTGATGTGCCGTGCACACCATCTCTTTTATGTTTAAGCCCATTATGCAGTCAGTCAATCCATCTAGTTGAGAGTCCGTCTTTATTTCATTGACCCGCCACTTTCCCAAACATGATGTTCTTCCCCAGGGATTGGTCCCTCCTGACAACATGTCTAAAATTTGTAAGACGCTTTCTAGCCATCCTTGTTTCCAAGGAGCACTCTGGTTGCACTTCTTCTAGGACAGATCTATTGGTTCTTTTTGCAGTCCATGGTATATTCAGTATTTGTCTCCAGCACCATAATTCAAAAGCATCAATTCTTCTCCTGTCTCCCTTATTCCTTGTCCAGCTTAGCTCAGTTGGTAGAGTGTTGCTCTGCACTCTCTGAGGCCCTGAGTTCTGTCCCCAGCACCACAAAAAAGGGAGAAGGACCTGGCAGCCCACTCACAAAACAATCAGCCCTTGAAAACCCTATGAATAGTAGAGAAGCACTGACCGAGTGCCAGGCATGGCACAGAGTCAGGGAGAATTTTGTTCTGTTGTAGGTAGGGTTTCTATGAGTCGGACCTGACTCGTCAGCACCCAACGACAACAACAGATATCTCATTACATATATGCAAATATTCCAAAATCTGAAATCTGAAGCATTCCTATTCCCAGGAATTTCTAGTAAAGGACACTTGACCTGTATTTCTCTTTAAAGGGTAAAACAATAGTAGCATTGACATTTATCAAGGGCTCAGTATGTTAGATTCTATTCTGAGCACTCAATTATTTTTTCCCAACCACCCTAGAAACCTAGGTACAAATATTCCGCTAGTTTATTGCTAAGAAAATTGCGGCAGAAAAAGAAGAAAGGAAGCCCAGCCTCGTGGCCCACACCTGTGATCCTCGCACTCAGGAGGCTGAAGCAGGAGGACTGCTGCAAGTTTGAGGCCAGGCGGGGCTACATAGTGAATTTTAGGCCTTGGCTACAGTGTGAGACTCTGTCTCAAAAGAAAGAGAGAAAGAAAGAAAAAAGGAAGGAAGGAAGGAAGGGAAAGGAGAGGAGAGGAGAGGAAAGGAGCAAAGCAAAGATGATGTTGAACCAGGGTGTAGCTAACAGAGTCTGAGAGTCTATGTCATCGGTGTTCAGGGAAGATCTGTTGTAATGTGGTTGACTCATAAGTGGCTGTTATTAAGATTCAAGTTTGCCATGCTAATTAAGATTGTGTGTGCATAAGTTGTAGGGTCTCAAGGAATTGGTAGTAATCCAATATAGTAACCCAGTTAGTAATCCAGTACAGTAATCCAATATAGATACCAGTTTGGTTGACAGAAAAAAGATAGGAATAAAGTAATTTAAAGCCTCCCAAAGTAAACTAAATGGTAGGTCTAGTCTAAGCCTTCCCCAAATACCTTTTAATACAAAAGTCTTTTATAATAAAATATCTGTAAAGTGATACAGATGTTTATCCTGTCCTGTGGGAATTGCCATACCAGGTGGCAGAATCTTCACCGTACCAACATAACTTTGACGCTTCCCCTCTCCTGGGAACTCTGGTCAACTGCTAGTCGGGCCACTTCTTTCCACACAGTGCCCGATAGTTCAGTTTTCCCTAAAGCCTGAGTTGGATGCCAGCCTTTAGGCTAATAAGCTACATTTGCAGGGAAAAGAAGCTCAGCATTAGTTGTAAACTAAAAATCTCCAAGTTTTCTTTTTCTCTTCCCAGATGTTAACTGGCACCTTGGCATGGGTTGTTGTTGTTAGGTGCCGTCGAGTCCTATCTGACTCATAGCACCCCTCATAGGGTTTTCAATGGCTGATTGCATTAGGATTGCCTTGGGAGTGGATTGCCACATCCTTCTCCTGATTTTGTGGTGCTGGGAGTTGAAGCCGGGACCTCAGAGACTGCAGAATGGCGCTCTACCACCTGAGCTAAATCATAGCCCCTTGGCATGGGAAGAGATCTAAATTATAACTGATTCACTAGATGAGAGGTGTCTGTCTCTGACTGGAATCAATCTGCTGGTTATAAGTAACAGCATAACAATTATTGTTGTTATTGTTGTTAGGTGCCATCGAGTCAGGTCTGACTCAGTGACCCTGTGTACAACAGAATAAAACACTACCCAACACTGTACCATGCCCAGCGTTTTCAATGGCAGATTGATTTTTGGGAGTGGGCTGCCCAGTCCTTCTCCCAAGCCTACAGCACAGGTGGTCTCCCATCGAAGGACTAACCAGGCTGACCCTACTAGGTTTCCAAGATCTGATGAGATTGGAGGCCCAGACAATATGGCTGTAGACCAGCCTAACAGTAGTTATTATTAACCTGACAGTCATATTCCTCTGAGTCTACAAAAAGAACTCTGAGAAAAAAGAATATAAATCTATACATTTGGTAAGTAGATTATTACCTGTTAAAATAAGGGACAAAAACAACACTTCCTTTTTTTTTTTTTTCTCAGTTTCCCAAGCCTTACACATACTTCACAAGTGCTCTACCACTGAGCTGCACCCCTAGCCCATTTTTAAATT
This sequence comes from Pedetes capensis, assembly GCA_007922755.1. NCBI lineage: Eukaryota > Metazoa > Chordata > Mammalia > Rodentia > Pedetidae > Pedetes > Pedetes capensis. The sequence goes on along the minus strand of VMDO01013779.1, from coordinate 21,546 downwards.
TTTTATCTTGACATAGGGTCTCGTTAAGTTACACAGGCTGCCTCTGGCCTCGAACCTGCAATCCTCCCAGCTCTGCCTCCTGAGTCGCTGGGATGACAGGCACGTGCCACTGTGACTAGCACATAAAACAACATTTCTTTGCGTACGGAGTTCCTTTATTAAGAGAATCTCAAAGTTTTATGTAAACCATCCAGTTGGAGAGATTATCTTGTTTTTAGGTTACCCAGCATATCAGGTTAAGAATTAGAAACTGAACTTCCTAATGATGTCAAGAAAGCCATTGTTGGAAGGCAGAGTATAGCTTCAGAAGCGGATGATGGATTGTGTTGAGCTCTATTATTAGGACTGGATAAGGAATCTGCAGCTTCCTGGCCCAGTGATGCTGCCTTTAGCACTCATTGTTCATCTGAGCATTTCAACATTTGGCCAGGGTGAGCTAGGCTATAAAGTTTTATGGTAATTGTAAGTCGGTTAACATCACTGCCACTTCTAAAGCCTTTGTCAAGTACTCACTTATGGCATTTATAATAAGTATGTCTGCGTTTGTCTTTTGGACTCTCGTGATGAAACATGTTGAATATTCGCAATTGTCGGCCATGCATTTGTGTGTCTGGCCCATGCTCTGTCAACATCACAGTCTGTTGGTTACAGATGGTTTCTCAACCCGCATTTCATGGTATTCTCTAAGTGTTTAGGATAAGACCAAAGAATGTCAGTAGTCAAAAAGTATAAGGAAAAAGATGGTCAGGAAAAAATATGATCCTTATAAAACAAACGAAAAATGAAACAGGAGCTGGGCCTCACGCCTGTAATCACAGTGACTTGGGGGGCTGGGACAGGAAGATCGCCAAGTTGAAGGTCAGAAGCAGCCTGGGCAACTTAGCGAGACCCTTTCTTAAAATTTAAAACAATTTTAAAAGGAGCTGGGGGTGCAGCTCAGTGGTACAGTGTGTGCAAGGCCCTGGGTTCAACCCCTAGGATTGAAAGAAAAAACAAAAACAGGAAACTGATGATTTAAAGGAAACCCCTTTTTTACTATAATCAGCAAAACGAAGAATCTTCTTTCTTACTCCTCAAATCTGTGCTCAGCAAATTTCCGTTTTAAAAAATTTCCTACCTGGTTTGTATTTTCCTGAGGGCCAACCACACACAGGCACCCTGGAAACATCAGTAAAGAAATAGAGAAATAGTTTTCCTCTCCTCGTTTTTGTCAATCTCTTCTTAGGGTTAGATTTGATGTGTCTTCCTCCAGGAAGAGGCAGAGAAAAAAAAAAGAAGAAGAAAGGATGCGAGAAAGATAGCAAAGAAAAAGCAAATACTAAGAAGTTTAAAACAAAAAATCTAAATCTAAAGTTTGGGAAAACAGTTCTGACTTTAAAGCAGCCTCAATAGAGAAGGTGCAGAGGGTGCAGGCTCCATGATTGCAATGATATCGCCTTAGTTACCGTTTTATTTATTCTACCTTTTAATGTGAGGCTGTTGTGTCAAAGATAATTTAGTTAGGAGAAATATCCTAGGAGAATAACAACTGTGTGATATTAGTGTATCTTTTAATTTATCATGTTTTGCAGCTCTCGGGGTCCAATTTCAATTAGCTGTTTCAATTACCAGAGAGGGTAAATCCTATGCACACGTTTCTTAGCCTAATTGACGTTTTTCTAAACAATTAAACAAGATACAATGTTTTTGTTAGAAGCCATTCATGTTTGTAAATATATATATATATATATATATATATATATATATATATATATATTTTTCTGAGCATCTTTAAACATTGGTGTCCAACCAGACGTTTATTATTTCATCTTTCTTTAAGTCAAAGAAAAATGAAAGATCATTGTGTCCTCAATTTGCAACCTACAAGGTATAATTTTATTGTATCAAGTGAAGATTTCTTTTCCTGGCCTGTGCAAGGGATTTCCATATCTAAAATGTGTACATATACCCCCCACCCTTTTCAGAGTTAACTATATGGGAAAATAGCATGGAAGTTGGTCTAAAGATCTTAGGAATCCACACCAGCTGTTTGTCGGATGTTACGATGTCATGGGTGCTTTCGTTTTATTTATCCTGTTCTCTTGCTGATTATTGGCAGACTCAGTCTTTCTGTTTTCACAAAGAACTCCTGAAGAGGACGATAGGGAAACCCACGTTTGCCTTTGAGGCTAGGGACTATGTTGTAAGTTTCCCTGTGACGCAGGTCGTACAGTCATGGCACAGCCGCTAACCCCATTGACAGCACCAAGACTGGGGACTCCAATGTTACCTCTCATGCTTCCGCCCACAAAACAGAATTCCCAACCCAGAGAGCCGGACCCCAGAAAAAAGCCCAGTTCAATGGCTGCTTCATCCGAAAAAACTTGCAGCAAAAAGGAAAGCCAGCTTCCTGGTCATTAACCAGCCAATGTCCTAATGACACCCGTGAACTGAGCTTGTGGGAGGTCCCCCCCTTTTCATTCCAGTTCTGGCACAGTCTTTAAAGGGATTGTGACTGCCATCTGAGACGTCATAGGGTTTGATTTTGTAGCCGAATTTCTCCCCTAAAATACATCAGAAAATAGTGCCCTTGCAGGTGGCAGCTGAATGGCCCAAGGGTCCATATCCGTGTCAGTAATAAGTGGACCCGTGAGGGAGTTATGCCGTAGACCCTGGAGAACAAAAAGTCCCTGAAGCATGAATGCGTAGTAAAATGACTTTACGTGACCATGCGCTTATTCCCACTGTCCCCTTTCTTTGCACTTGAGGTTAGTACCTGTGACTGTCCAATAACACATGGACTTGCTGGCTCTGTGTTCCCTCATGTGTTATTGACGCTTGTGGCTCCCAAAGCTCTTTAATTGTCGCCTGAAACCAACAGCTTTTGAGTTCTTCTGGTGTCCAGCAATGCACTTAGTAAAGCCTTTAAAATTATTCTCCTAGCCGATGATTTGCTTTCTAATGATCCTAAGTGGTCTAATTGGCTGGCTTACCACTTAAGGCCAAAAACCAGTTTATAATCATCGCAAAGAATTCCATACACCCGGACCGCACTTCTTGTGAATGGTCCGTTGCTGTCCACTTCAGAAAGTGGAATTTGATAATTCTGTATTTCCGAAGATTGAATCTGAGAACTCAGTATTTCCTGTTTCTATTGGGATTCCTGTTCAGCCCTACATGATTTGTTTTTATTGCAAAGAGGGACTCTTCCTGTGGCATGGTTTTGATGTTAGAAATTTGGTTCTGGAACGCTTAAGAACGAACGTATGATTTCAACTAATAGAAGTAGCTGAATAGACAGCAAATAGTGTGTCTAGTTGGAATGCTGGTTCTCTGAATTAGTAACGTTTAGAAGATAATGTGTAAGAAAGTATTAGTATATGCTGGTATGCTTTGGGGGAAGATATCGGGGAAGTTTCTGCTGCGCACCATGCGTGTTGTCTGTCTGTACAACGAAGTCAGTTTGTGATGGGCAGATCTGTGCTGAAGCTCACAGGGGGCTCAGATAGCTAAGGGCTGCTGCCCACGCGCAGCAGTCAGGAACGGGCCTGCCTACGCCTTTCTCTCCATAGTTGTCTCGTTCTTTCCTTCCTATTTAAAATATCTTTCTCCTCATAGGAGCAAGATCCTTAAAATGTCCTTGCCTAGTTACAGAGTGCCTGCAGCTGTAGCCCTGTGACATCCGATCCCGTCAGATCTTGGAAGCTAAGCAGGGTCGGGCCTGGTTAGTACCTGGATGGGAGACCGCCTGGGAACACCAGAAGCTGTAGGCTTGGGAGAAGGACCTGGCAACCCCCTCCCAAAAATCAATCTGCCATTGAAAACCCTATGCACAGCAGAGAAGCACTGACAATAGTGTTTCCCCTGTTGTACAGAGG
>VMDO01013779.1:0-17589 GCA_007922755.1 Pedetes capensis | reverse complement strand
GTTACAGAGTATCAACTTCAAGTCAGTCCTAAAGACCATAATTTTAAGCCAGGCACCATGGCGCAGGCCTGTAATCCCAGCCATTCAGGTAGCCAAGTCAGGAGGGTCTCAAATGGGAGGCCAGAGGCAGCCTGCACAATTTAACGAGACCCTGTCTCAAGGTAAAAAATCAAAAAGGTGGTGGAGGTGCTGCCCAGTGGGAGAGCATTTGCATAGCGTACACAAGAACCTGGGTTCAAGCCCCCCATGTTGTTGTTGTTGTTATTAGGTGCCGTTGAGTCGGTATCTGACTCATAGCGACCCTCATAGGGTTTTCAATGGCTGACTGTTTCGGGATTGCCTTGGGAGTGGATTGCCAGGTCTTTCTCCCATTTTTGTGGTGCTGGGAATTGAACTCGGGACCTCAGAGACTGCAGCACAGCGCTCTACCAACTGAGCTAAATCCCAGCCCCCAAGCCCCCCATACTGAAAAAGAAAAAAAAAATGAAATTTTAAAATATGGCTAAGGAGTTTTAACCACCCCACCACCAGCATCCAGTTTAATATTTGTTTGGTAGTTTGTCTCTACAATCTGTATTTGGATCCCAAAACCAGTTGCCTAAACTTTTTGGATTGAGAGCAGGTCTGACCTCTAACATAGAAGCACATTTCTTTTTCTAATTTATGATGCCTTTTAATCTGTGTTGGCATCCGGCGATCGTTATTCCCTTTCTAATCTGCAGGCCCAGTAGCGCTACAGCTGCTATGGCTTGATAACTTCCTGGTGATCCATGGCCAAGAGCACCCTAGGTGCTAGATACACAAGTGAACCCCCCCAATGCTTGAACTGAATGAAAAAATCCCTTGGTGGTTGAGACATTTGGCTGCCTGTTTCTTTTTTTTTTTTCTTTTTCTTTTTTTTTTTTTTTGCGGTACTAGGGGTTGAACCCAGGGCCTAGCGCTTGCATGCTTTGCAAGTGCTGGACCACTGAGCTGCACCCCCAGCCCACCCCCTTTTTTTTCTTTACTTTTTGAGACAGAGTCTCACTTGGTCTCGAACTTGCGATCCTCCTGGCTCCACCTCCCAAGCCACTGGGATTACAGGCGTGCGCCACCACGCCCAGCTGGCTGCCTGTTTCCTAAGGGAACTTTCAAATAGCGGTTTCTGAGCATTGTCCAAAGGCGATGTGTGCTGTGACAAGGCTCGGAGTTCAATAGCAAGCCTCAGAAGATGCCCTCCTGGGGAGGAGGCAGTACCCCAAATGCAAGGGTAGGAGAGGGAATTGTCCCTCCGCCTCCAGCCCCACACCAAGAGGCTTCCTGACTTCTGCAGGTCGTTTCTCAGAGCAACCTCTAGCTCTTGGTTACCCACCATCCAATTTCCGAGTTTGTCTCAGTGCCTTTAAGAAGTCCCACAGTTCACTGAGCGTGGTGGCAGACGCCTTCAATCCCAGCGATTCAGGAGGCAGAGGCAGGAGGATCACAAGTTTGAGGCCTGAGGCAGCCTATGTAATTTATCAAGACCTTGTCTCAAAATACAAAGTAAAACCTGGTGTAGGGGTATAGCTCAGTGGATGAGCACTTATAAAAATCATGCGTGAGGCCCCAGGTTTAATTCCCATTACCAGAAGAAAGAAAGGAAGGAAGGAAGGAAGGAAGGAAGGAAGGAAGGAAGGAAGGGGTCACAGTTCATCTTTATTAGAGTTCCTTAAACTAAAAAGATTACTTGCATGGCATGGGAGTGGCTGATGTTTAGACATTTCAAAATCTGTTTTAAAATACATCCTACACTCTGGGGGAAATTTGGTGAGCAAAAAGCTGTGTGATTATTTTTCTTCCATTATCACTCCATGTCACCAGCTACAAGCTGTGCCTCTGGGCTGTGACCAATACAGGAGTGTAACAGAAACCCGGCTCTCATCCCTTTGCCTTCGCCCTGGCACCAAGGCAGCCTGAGAAAAGTTTCCTTTCCTGGTCAGGCCCTCCTCTGAACTTCTGCGCAGATCCGCTACGAGTCATTTTCATAAATCAACATGGGAATTTATGTCATGTTAGTGCAGTGGAATTGACCACGTTCCTCTTCTTCTGATGTGCTGTTGTTGTTTTTTTTTCTCTTTCTCTCTCCTTTTTCCCGTTCCTCCTTCAATTTTTCCGTGAAGCTTTCTCTCAAGCTGGTAAGCACAACGACCTCATGCATGTCCTGAGTCGACTCGGGTTTCCTGGCATGCGTTTTGTAGGTGCTGTTCCACCTGCCACGTGCCTTCCGAATTAACCGTGCACTTGTCTTTATGTTATGGGTGCTTTTGCTGCTGTTCGTTAGACCTTTGAGATACAGATGTCTGAAGTCTAATAATGGTGATCTTAATCTTTTCAAGTTGCTAAGAAAATTAATGCTTAACCCATGATCTGGTTTTCTTTGTCACTGGGGCCTTAAGAGGATGACAAATGTGATCAACTGTCTATATAAGCATGAACGTAAACATTAAAAATGGCGGGGGTTCTTATGGGATCGTGTTGAATAAGAGCCCGATTTAACCGTTGGAAGAGGCTCCTCCTCCCTGGGAGTATTAGAAGCCAATGAAAAATGCCGAGAACCTGAAGGACACTTGCAGGAGTGATACCTGCCTGTAGTGACTGCTCAGGTTTGAGGCAGCAAGAATGATGGAAAACTGTGGAACCTTCCAAGTGCTACAGAGATATGTTGGTGCCTTGTGCATGGCTGATTCGGGAGGCCACAAGATGATTTTATGGACAGTGGGAAAACCCTCCTAAGCCTTTCTAGAGTCCTCTGTCTATCTATTCGGTGTTCTGGGTTGTTTCAGCTTTGCTGTATGGTTCTAGTAAGCAGCCAAACTAATCATTAAATTTATTAAAAGAGACACCTAACCAACGTAACCTATAACACACTTTCATGATGGATAGAAGTTACACAGCTGAGAACGTCCTAAGTAAAGGACAGTGAGGAGCTGCGAAAATCCGCCAGGAATAAAACCAGGTCTGTACACGCTGCTGTTGATGGCCTAGGATGGGACATGACAGTGACTTTCTTTTTTCTTTCTTTTTTTTTTTTTTTTTTTTGGCGGTACTGGGAGTTGAACCCAGGGCCTCGTGCTTGCGTGCTCTGCAAGTGCTGGACCACTGAGCTGCACCCCCAGCCCATTTTTTTACTTTTTGAGACAGGGTCTCACTAAGTTAACGCAGGCTGCCTCTGGTCTCGAACTTGCGATCCTCCTGCCTCCACCTCCCGAGCCACTGGGATTACAGGCGTGCACCATCACGCCCGGCTATGATGATGACTTTCATGTACACATTTATGCGTGTGCGCTCACACATCTATGGAGATACAGCAATTTCAAGCCAGATCCTGCATCTAGCAACTAATCCAACCCTAAAGAAAAAGAATACTAAGTAGCAAATTAAATACTTCTCAGACTGACAATAAATAAACCTGAGAAAAGCCTTTGATTACGGTCTCTCTGAAAAGGAAAGAGTCTAGGTGCTGAAGTGAACCATGTTTATGAGCAAGAAGGAGGTGGGACAACCAGGTCATTGACCAGTGGCCTCTCAGACCCCAGGACTTCCTTCTTAGCCTTTATTTGTTTTTTTGCGAGCTGTGAACAGTGAAAGATGACGTTTCAGGCTTTCTTTCCACTTGAAATACAAATCACCTTATCAGCATGGCATTGGGTTGTTGCTTTATGTCACTTCGTTGAAGCCAATAAAGAAGTGAAGTGCTGTGCAGAGATGGCTTGGGTGTAAAAGACAAAAATCTCCAGGGGCAGTGTCACATGGGGCTTGCGCCATGTAAGGGCATAGCCTGGGAACCAGTGTGGGGACCCATTAGCGTGTAAAACAAGATCAGCATACAGAGCTCCACCCACTTAAAACCGACCTGTGTGCACGTGATCCAGGCTTCCAATACGGCTTGCACCTACCTGGTTTGGCCAGGCTTTCTGCTAACTGAGCTCCAAAGATGTCAGCGAAATCTCCGTTGACTCAGAGCTGAAAATAAAAATCTCTCCACGGCAGAATGAATCGTAGGTCAGAGTATTGTTCAAAGGAATTCTAGCCGCAAAAGGTTAATTGGGTGAAATGGCCTTTTAAGGTCCTCCCATAAATCCCAAGTTTCTTTGACTCTAGAACCAGCTGTTGACCCAAATGTCCAATGGCAATTGAAGTTTCTTTGAGGCGTAGTTACAAGCATTCATTTTTAAATAGCAACACAGAAACACGGGGTATCTATCAAAAGGGACCTAAGTGGTCAATTAGATTATCTCCCTAGTGGTTGAAGATAATTCACTTATTTGTTCATTTATCATTTGGTTTTAGTAAATAACCAGCTCTTCCCATTTTGTAGCACATTTATAAGCCATCAACACAGTGTTTTACTTGTAGATGTCTTTGGAACTGTTTATACACCTGTGCAAATCTCACACCTTTCCTAAATATTTTAAAAAATCATATCAAGGCTGGGCGCAGTGGCGCACGCCTGTAATCCCAGTGCCTTGGGAGGCAGAGGCAGGAGGATCGCAAGTTCGAGACCAGAGGCAGTCTGAGTCACTTAGCGAGACCCTGTCTCAAAAAGCAAAAAAATGGGCTGGGAGTGCAGCTCAGTGGTCCAGCACTTGCAGAGCATACAAGCATAAGGCCCTAGGTTCAACTCCTAGTACCACAAAAAATAAATCAATAAATAAATCATATCATGCACCTGGGAGTTGGAGGCAGGAAGATCATGAGTTTGAAGCCAGCTTGGGCTACAAAAAAACCAAAGAAAGAAAGTTCAATTCACAGTTGCACCAGCCACATTTCAAGTGCTCAATAGCCACATGAGACTGCATGAGACCTGTATGGGACAATACAGGTAGAGTACATTTCCATCATTGCAAAAAGTTTTATTGGACTAGGCCAGGCCTGATGGCACATGCCTGTCATCCCAGCAACTCAGGAAGCAGAGGCAGGAGGATCGCAAGTTCAAACCAGAGGCAGCCTGCGTAACTTAGTGAGACCCTGTCTCAAGATAAAAAATAAAAAATGGGCTTGGGAGTACAGCTCAGTGGCAGAACAAAGTATGTGCAAGGCCCTGGGTTCAACCCTCAAGTCCAAAAAAAAAAAAAAGAAAAGAAAAACTCTGTTGGATTCAGCATACAGTGAGGCCCCAAATACTAATGGAATGAGCACTGGCCCCTCACTAGATTTCCTGAATTGCAAAGCCATGTGTCTTACATTGTGCTTTGCTGTATTCCAGCTTTAAAAAGTAAAAAATAGGGGCTGGGGATAGAGCTCAGTTGGTAGAACACTTGCCTAGCACGTGTGAGGCCCTGAGTTTGATTCCCAGCACCACAAAACAAAAAACAAAAAAGAAGAAGAAGGAGAAGAAGAAGAAGGAGGAGGAGGAGGAGGAGGAGGAAGGAAGAGGAAGGGGGGGAGGGAGGAGGGAAGGGTTGATTCACTGGGCATAGGGGTGCATGCCTGTAACCCCAGCACTCAGGAGGCTGAGGCCTGAGGATTGACTCCAGTGCAAGACCAGTGTGGTCTACATAGCAGTTAGAAAGCATGCTGGTGTGCTCTGTGGACATTTAGCACGAGCACAAAGTGTTTATTTCAAGCTCTATGCTTGAATTGAATAAATCGAAATGCAAATAATAATGCAGGTGTCAAATCTTGTGACACTGCAGTATATGGACGAGGAGAAGCAAGGCTTATTTCTGTGTATGCTAGAGGTGGGTTTCCAGTTCCTGTGGGACCTCCTTAGTTGGCGGTGGGAATGGCCTCCTCCCTTCTCCTTCCACTCACTTTGTGTGTGTGTGTGTGTGTGTGTGTGTGGTACTGGGGTTTGAACCCAGGGCCTCGTGCTTGCATGCTCTACAAGTGCTGGACCACTGAGCTGCACCCCCAGCCCATTTTTTAACTTTTTGAGACAAGGTCTCACTAAGTTACACAGACTGCTTCTTGTCTCGAACCCGGGATCGTCCAGCCTCCGACTCCCAAGCCGCTGGGATTACAGGCATGCGCCACCGTGCCCAGCTTCTTCCACTCACTTCTGTCTTCCCATTCACACATAGACAGCAGGGGAAAGCAACTGCTCAGGGTGTCCTACAGGGGGGGTCTTTGAGCACATTAACCAAAAGGTCTTCGTGTGGCCTTCGTGGCAAACTGTTTGCTGAATCGCACCCTTCCCAGCCTAGCAGCCCGGCATCTTATCATAATCAGCCTGGCGCTGCCATCACAAGCCCCTGCCATAAGCCGCTTGGCAAATCCAACTGGATTCTGGATTTACATTGCCCCCTTCTTCCCGCCCACCCCCCAAGCCACTCTTGCCCTTGTCTGAAAAGAATTGAGGCTCTCAAGTAAAATCTCTTTTCCAAATCCCCTGGCTTACCATTGGCTAGTTGAATACATTTTCTTCATGAAAATAGCCTCATTTTTTTAAAAAAAGCACTTGATATCACAACTTAGCCACTGCTTTTTTATCAAGGAAGCATCTGTCCAAGTCTGGGAACTCGCTGTGGATGTTTTCCCGTTAAAACACACACCCAGAGGAAAGTTAGCAATTGCTTTTGAGAAGGGAATCAAGATATTCAAATATACCTCTTCCGATGGAGGGAAAGCAGCGGAGATGGCTTTCCTCCACCTTGGGGAGTTGGTTTTGAGGTCCAGGAGGGTGTTCCGTCTGAGTGCCCTGAAGTTCCCGTAAAGGTACCAAAAAGAAGTGATTTTTTACAGGTAGCAGAGGGTTGGGAGCCTGGAGAAGAAGGAGACAGGAGGGGATGATACTTTTTTTTTTTTTTTTTTTTTTTTAGTACTGGTGGTTGAACCCACTGCTCTGCAAGTGCTGGACCACTGAGCTGCATCCTCGGCCCATTTTTTATTTTACTTTTTGAGACAGAGTCTCACTAAGTTATGCAGACTGCCTCTGGTCTCGAACTTGCGATCCTCCTGCCTCCGCCTTCCAAGGCGCTGGGATTACAGGCGTGCACCACCGCACCCGGCAACATTTTTTTAATGTCTTTCTCACCCACATCCTCTGAGGAATGGGACTCCCCATCGGTCACTTGCCAGGGATGGAAACGCTGGGCCTCAGCCTTGAGTGAAGAGACAGGAAGAAATAGACCAGGGGGGGAGCAGCAATTTAGACCTGGAGCAGCGGCGAGGACGTATCTTCAGTTTATACTAATGAAACATAAACTTCCTTAAAACTTCATCGCTGGCGCAGGCACTGACAGGAACACTAGGAAAGGGCAGAAAAATCACTCTAATTTGTTATTTATGGATTCTCACTGGAGTCAGAAGCATTTCTTCCTGTCTCGCCCTCCCATAGTGTTATCGCTCCCTGCCCTTTCTGAACCGGTTCAGCCCGTGTACATGGAAGGCGGGATGATGGGATGATGGGATCCGAGGTGTGCATGCAGTGATTTTCGCATCTCAGCTGGGTGCAGCGGGAAAGCTTACTTGGTGTGGGGACGCCATCTGTAGATGTCTGCCTCCCGGCTGGCCGCGTGCTTGGCTGGGAAGCTCCTGGCACAGGGTGCCTTGGGGCTTTCAGGCTTCTGATTTCTTTCTGCATCTGCAGGGCGCCACGCCAGAGGACTTCAGCAACCTCCCGCCTGAGCAGAGAAGGAAAAAGCTCCAACAGAAAGTCGACGAACTAAATAAAGAAACTCAGAAGGAGATAGATCAAAGGTATCATGGATCAATCTTATTAAGAAATGCAAGTTCAGTTTGGAAAGATGGGAGATGCTAAAATAGATTTTAAAAGGATCGTTTTGGCGGTGCAATCCGTCATTGTCTGAAGGATTGCTTTACGACATTCCCTTCCACAGAGAGGTATTCTGAGGTTGGGAGCAAAATTCATAAGGTTATTGCTTTTTTTGGTTTTGTTTTTGTGGTATTGGGGGTTGCCTGCATGCTTTGCAAGTGCTGGACCACTGCGCTGTACCTCCAGCCCATTTTTTTTACTTTTTGAGACAGGGTCTCACTAAGTTATGCAGACTGCATCTGGTCTCGAACTTGCGATCCTCCTGCCTCCGCTTCCCGAGCCGCTGGGATTACAGGTGTGCACCACCGTTCCCGGCTGGTTATTGCTTTTTTTAATATCTTTTTTTTTTTTTTTTTTTTTGGTGGTTCTTGGGGTTGACCCCAGGGCCTTGCGCTTGCATGCTTTGCAAGTGCTGGACCACTAAGCTACTGCCTCCAGCCCATTTTTTGACTTTTATCGAGACAGGGTCTCGTTAAATTCCTCAGACTGCCTCTGGTCTCGAACTTGCAATCCTCCTGTCTCCACCTCCCGAGTCGCTGGGATTACAGGAGTGCGCCCAGCTCAAGGTTATCGATTTTATTATGAGTGAGTAGGTGGGATTTTTGTACAAATGAGGGAAAGTGGCGGGAATCCTACCTTCTCCCTTGCCCACATCCTAGCTTTCGGTTTAAAATCGACTTGTCTTTCCGCTTAAGATCAGTACACATCAGCCTTCCCGCAGGTTCTTGGGTATTCTGAATACTTTCTACCAAGTGTTCTGATGGTCTCTACAGAACAAACCACACCTGGCTTGGCCACACCAGCAGCCAGGAGAGAAGAGGAGTGTGTGCAGGGCCGCCACAGGGTACCCACGGGGCTGAGCTCTTCTGTGAGTTTGCTCTCAGGCTGGTCGACTGGTGATCGTGCAAAAAGGAAAAAACTAGAGGGGAAAATTGTTCTCAGTCTCTTGGGGCTTTTTTGTTTTGTTTTGCTTTGGTGTTTTTGCTGTTATTGTTGTTGTTTGGGTTGGTTTTGTTTGTTTTTCAGGGGATGGAACCCAGGGGTCTCTACCACTGAGCCCCCCGCACCCCGACCGCCCAGCCCTGCTACCTCTTCTCATTTGCAGCTATAACCTGTCATGCCATCTCAGCATTTAGGGAGTGTTGCTAATAATCCTGATTAGAAACCAACTCTGTTACTTGTCTCTCTCACCTTGTATGTTATCCCCGAGTGAATCAGGTGAATCATTCATTCATTGAAAGTGCTTTTAGTATTTTTCTTGTGGTGCTGTGAGCTGAACCCAGGGCCTCACACATGAGACAAGCACCCTACCACGGAGCTGTATCTGCAGGCCCTTTATTTTTTAACTGACATATAAAAACATAAAAATTACATGTACTAATGGGGTATCATGTAGTGTTTTGATACACATATTATACTCTTTTTTATTGGAAATTTTTAATGTACACCTTAATGTGATTCATTCTGACATGCTTTTCATTGTGACACTTCCATATATGCATTTTGTTGTACATTATTCATATGTTGTTGTTGTTGTTAGGTGCCGTCAAGTCGGTATCCGACTCATAGCGACCCTCTGTACAACAGGGGAAACACTATTGTCAGTGCTTCTCTGCTGTGCATAGGGTTTTCAATGGCAGATTGATTTTTGGGAGGGGGTTGCCAGGTCCTTCTCCCAAGCCTACAGCACCTGGTGTTCCCAGGTGGTCTCCCATCCAGGTACTAACCAGGCCCGACCCTGCTTAGCTTCCGAGATCTGACGGGATCGGATGCCACAGGGCTACGGCTGCAGGCCATTATTCATATAGGTTCCCTCTTACCCTCTTGTACGCTTCCTTCCCCCGTCCCAAACCCCCTTATACTCTTTATTATACACATAAAGAATTACTATATTAGTAGCCGGGCACGGTGGCGCACCTCTGTAATCCCAGCAGCTCGGGAGGCGGAGGTAGGAGGATAGCAAGTTCGAGATCAGAGGCAGTCTACGTAATTTAGCAAGACCCTGTCTCAAAAAGTTAACAAAAAATGGGCTGGGGGTGCAGCTCAGTGGTCCAGCACTTGAAGAGCATGCAAGCAAGAGGCCTTAGGTTCAACCCCCAGTACCATTAAAAAAAAAAAAAAGTTACTATATTATTAAATTTCATGCTGTTTAGTAAACGAAGTTATATTTTCTATAGGAGTAAGAAGTTAGGATATGTGTGTCTGAAGTGACATTTTAGAACTCGTTGACAGTGCCTGGGGTCTCAGCTCCTTGGGAGGACTGTTGGAACCTAGGAATTCAAGACCAGCCTGGGCAACATAGCAAGACCCCATCTTAACAAAAAGGGACTTATCAGTGACAGAACTAAGAGACCTACTCTTTCTGTCTGATGGTCCAATATCATGTGGAAACATGTCTGTTGTCACTGGGCTGGTGGCCATGAAACCTGGTTAATGACTGCCAAGGCAAACTGTGTCTAGCCGTTCACTCAGCGACTGCGGGGCGCCTGCTGTGAACAGGGAAATAAGGAAAAATTTAAAAAACTCAAAAACTTCTGTTCTCCGGCAGCTCACATTTGTGTGCTAGAAAACAGCAAAGACATAAGAAGACCAAGCAGAAAAGTAGCATGATATGGGGGGGAACGTGGTAAAGAATCAATCTAAAAGGGCAAGGAAGAAGAGAAAATACATCAAGTAGGCACTACGACAACCCCAAAGTACAGCATAGGATGGGAGATTTAAACTGTCCCTACTCCTGCCCCTTGCATTCAAATCGAACTCCAACACAAAGGGCTGCCAATGGCAGATGCAGATGAGGTTTTCTGCTTCTCAGTGCCTTGATGGCCTCATCTTGAAAGGGAGTTAATTGGTGCACATGTGTGAGGATTGAATACATCCAATCACGTGGCGTGCTTACAACAGTACTTGGCGCGTGTGTGGTTGTAAAATAAGATGAATCAATACATTAAATGTTCTGTTTTGCTTGGTGGATTTTTTGATACAGGGTCTTGCTGTGTAGCCCAGGCTGGCCTCAAACTCGATCTTCCTGCCTTAGCCTCCCGAGGGCTGGGATTCCAGCATGTGCCACCACACCTGGCTTACAATACATTAAATGTAAACTGACTACATGTTCCAGTCAAAAGATAGAGACTCTCAAACTGGACCAAAAAAATCCCAAACAAACAAACAAAACCAACAACCCACCTGTGTACTGTCTATAAAAGGCACTTCTCACTTCTTTTTTTTTTTTTTTTTTGCGCGGTACTGGGGGTTGAACCCAGGGCCTCGCGCCTGCATGCTCTGCAAGTGCTGGACCACTGAGCTGCACCTCAGACCATTTTTTTTTACTTTTTGAGACAGGGTCTCGCTAAGTTACGCACACTGCCTCTGGTCTCGAACTTGCGATCCTCCCGCCTCCACCTCCGCCTCCCGAGCCGCTGGGATTACAGGCGTGCGCCACCACACCCGGCCCACTTCTCACTTCTTATTCACTAAATTATCCCTGACTTGTCTGTCAGCTTGTTGAGCTGTAGGGGCTTGTTTTGCTAAAAAGTATGTCAGTAGCTGGAGGCCATAAAATCCAAAAAAGAGGGTTTTCTAAAGGACATAGTAAGGGTGGCTGACATTACAGTTTGTGCGAGAACATTTACCCACTTAACACATATTTATTGAGGACCTATTATGGTCCAGGAGCTGCCCTGACACTTGGGACACATCACATTAACAGTGTAACACTGAGCCTCTTCAGAACACTTCCGTTCTCATGGGAGGAGACAGACAGAAGGGAATAAGCATAATAAGACAAATGAATTCTGTAATGTTGGAAGCTAAGGCATGCTGTGGGAAAACAGAAAGAAAGCAGAGCGAGGGAGAGGGGCTGGGGGTCCGTGGATCGCAGCTCTGGTGCAGTCAGCCCTAGGGGGCAGAGACAGTCTTTCCGTGGTAGTTCGGGGCAGGCTGAAGGCATGGGTCCTGACAGCAGCAGGCAGGTAGAAGGGTGGTGAGGGCTTGTGACAGATTTCTGCCTATTATTTTTGTTTTCAGGTACACTATTTCCTGTGCCTCAAGATGGACCTTTCGGTTTGTTGGTTGTGTGTAGTATGATTGGTTTGGATTTTCTCTTGCTGATGTCTTTTAAGGTTGACTCTTTCTCCCCGTCAAAGAGTTATTTGCTCAAAGCTTTCAGCAAGTGGAAGCTGAGGGGAAGTACCTTGAGACTAACATTAGTTAGGGGAGCAGTTGGGTCCAGAGGAGAACCCCCGAGCTTGACTGCAGGCTTTTCCAGGGACGCCTTGCTTGGGCTTCTGCGGACCACTTCCAAAACATGATTTCTGGAAGGTCGTGGGATCTTGCAATCTGTAGCTTTATGGCTCTGTTGCCCACCTGTCATGGACACCAACTGGGAATGCAGTTTCTTAGCTGAAATGTAATGCAAAAAATTTTCCAAAGCAACTAGCACCGGGCGCAGTAGCTCACACCTATAATCCCAGCAGCTCGGGAGTCAGAGGCAGGAGGATCACAAGTTTGAGACCAGAGGCAGTCTGCGTAACTTAGCGAGACCCTGTCTCAAAAAGTAAAAAAAATGGGCTGGGGGCACAGCTCAGTGGTCCAGCGCTTGCAGAGCATGCAGGCGCGAGGCCCTGGGTTCAACCCCCAGTACCTCCAAGAAAAAAAAAAATTCCAAATCAACTAGCAGTGCTTCTTCCAGAGGTGAATGTCTTGCAGCCCCCAAAACTTGAGACACCAGCCGCAGCTTTGCTTGGCATGAAGATCATATACATGGATGAATTTGAGGTTCATTTGGTTTCGCCGTCGTTTGGGGTACAGGGAGACACAGGATTAGTGTATGTTTCTCATTCACTGAAGACAACAGGGAGAGGCCATCCAGACAAGTGAAGTTTCAAGGTCAGCCCTGGATGACACAGAATTCGCATGGAGACATTTTGGAAGGAAAGGGGGCCCCTAGTCCCTTCAAGTCCACAGCTAGATGTCAACTTCCCCCATTTCCCATCATGTGGTATTCAAAGTGGTGGGAGAAAATAATTGGCTGCCTGTGGCGGGCGTTCCCATATTCTGCTCGTTCGTTTTTGCAGAGACGCCATAACCAAAATGAAAGACGTCTACCTAAAGAATCCCCAGATGGGAGACCCGGCCAGCCTGGACCACAAACTAACAGAAGTCAGCCAGAACATAGAAAAACTGCGACTAGAGGCCCAGAAATTCGAGGTATGGCAGAGCAGGTGTTGGGAACAAAGAAACAGAGAGGGGAGAGGTGTGGTTCGGGTGTACCTGGGGGCATCACGGGGCTTCTTCCAGCAAGAGACTGGCAGGGAATGGCAGGCTACTCCATGAATTATGGTGTAGTAGGGCCTTGGGTTTCCCAGGGTGGCCTCAGGGGTGCGGGCTTTTTAGAACCGGAAGGAGGCAGGGATGACTTGTCCAAGATCACATGGCTGCATAGGACCCATGAACAGAACCTCGTGGTGTGTTCCTCCTGCCACATTCTAGGCAATCAGTCACTGAGAGCTTCCTGCCACCCCTCCAGTTTTGGAGGAAAGGAAGCAGTGACCTCTGAGCACATCTGCTCAGTCCAGCACTGGGACGGGGGGCTCAGCCCCCACCTGGGCCTTCCCTCCTGGGTTTAGGTAGCCACTGAGCCCTGAGTTTGGGGCTTCACAGCTCACGGAGAAACCCCAGGGGAGCTCGGGTCCAAGTCCTCCGTGGCTTCTGTCCCCAGGCATGGCTGGCTGAGGTGGAAGGCAGGCTCCCCTCGCGAGGCGAACAGGCGCGCCGGCAGAGCGGGATGTATGACGGCCAGACCCCCGCCACGGTCACCAACTGCGCCCAGGACCGGGAGAGGTACAGTATCTGGGCGGCGCCGGCTCTGGCAGAGGGGCAGACTTGCTCTGTGTCCGGCTAAGCCCTGGAATCTGGAAATGCACAGAAAGGCGGGTGCTAGGTGCCAGCACCCGGGTAGGGATCAGAATCTCGTTCCCACCGGCCTGCAACTCTTCCCAGAGCGCACGCTTCCCATCCCACCCGGCCGGTGAGCTGAGCAGGGGGCCCCTGGGAGGCGGCCCTCGGTCCCGCTCAGGGGTGGCGGCCCACCGCCCCGGGTCAGTCGCTATAGTTGCTTGTGTCTTCCTCTCTTGAGCAGCCCAGATGGCAGTTACACAGAGGACCAGAGCCAGGAGAGCGAGGTCAAGGTGCTGGCCACGGATTTCGACGACGAGTTCGATGACGAGGAGCCCCTTCCCGCCATCGGCACCTGCAAGGCCCTCTACACCTTTGAAGGTAGTGCCACCTACTGCCGGCTCCCGCACGAGCAGTGTCTGGGGCACTCTTGGCTCGCTGGGTCCTGAACCTTCTCTAGATCCCGCCCAGATCTTGTGCTACTCCTCCTATGACAACACTGGGGTAGCCTTCAGCCGAAGAGCTGAGCGGTGGGTGGGAGGCGTGGGTCGTGACCAATCCGCCTGCTCGTTGAATATTTACAGAGCTCTGCCCTGGCCAGGCCCCTGGGGGGTGGTGCAGGTGGCCGAACGTGGCCTCTGCCCTAGGGAAGGCAAGCAGACATGCGGACGCAGAGGCACTGGCATTGCCTGCCGCAAGAGGGGCGCCCCCCTGTGGCCACACTTGGTGGGGAAGCAGGGCTTCGCGTGGCTGGAGCTTGGAGGTCTCAGGTGATCGTAGTGGAATGCAGAATAGAAGGTGGGATCTTGCAGGGCGCAGTGGCGCATGCCTGTAATCCCAGCGGCTGGGGAGGCAGAGGCAGAGGCGGGAGGGTTGCAAGTTCGAGACCAGAGGCAGTCTATGTAATTTAGCGAGACCCTGTCTCAAAAAGTAAAAAAATGGGCTGGGGGTGCAGCTCAGTGGTCCAGCACTTGCAAAGCATGCAAGCACGAGGCCCTAGGTTCAACCCTCAGTACCAAAAAAAAAAAAAAAAAGAGGTACAGCTGAAGCCAGGGAGGACTCTCCTTCCCACAGACCCCCAGAGAGGAGGAACAGAGGACAGGGACAGAGACTTCCCCTGGGGAGGGAGAGGGAGGAGCTGCCCCAGGGACTTAGAGAAGGCAAGGCCTAGAAGTCTGGGTGAGGAAGGAGGATGAGTGGAGGCCGTGTGGAGGGCGGTGGCTGCGAGGGGCCGGGGAGGTGAGTTGTGCGCAGGCCTCACCTTTCACTGTGCTGGTTCCTTGCAAGGGCTCCCGTTTGCTCTCTGCCCGGATTCTGAGGGAAACCTAACGCCTTCCGCCTTTGCTCTTTCAGGTCAGAATGAAGGAACCATTTCCGTAGCTGAAGGAGAAACGCTGTATGTCATAGAGGAAGACAAAGGAGACGGCTGGACCCGCATTCGCAGAAATGAAGACGAAGAGGGTTACGTGCCCACCTCATACATTGAAGTGTATTTGGACAAAAATGCCAAAGGTGCTAAGACTTATATTTAATACCACTTAAAAAAAAAAAAAAACTTTTTAAAGCTTGGAGTTGTCTCTCCCCACCACTGTGACTATTACAGGCAGTTCCTCAGAAGACCCGACGGAGCCGCCGCGGCCCACCCGCCCACAGCCCCACAGGGGGACCCGTAGGCCTCGCGCCCCTGAGGTTGCTTGTCTAGCTTGGCCTATAACTAAATTTCACTTGCTTATGGGATTTGACGTGGGAAGCTGTCACCTGCCTGTCTGCAGCTGTGTCGTTTGAAATCCGATAAACATGTCTTCTTTTGGCAGCGTGTGTCAGTAACGACAGCAGAAACGTTCATTCTAGCTTCTGATTCCTATTCCCGAATCAAAAAGTCCACACACGTCCCGGGGGTGTAGACGAGTTCAGTTCCCTTATTTTATCGAGTATCTGCCCGACCCTGAACCACAGCAGGATGCTATGCTTTGGAACATCATAAATTGAGTTCATTGAGTTTTGGCAGTCATTCACTTGGGAGGAAGTCGTGAGTGAAATCTCCCTTTTCTTGGTAAAGGAATCAATGTGGAACACCCTGCTCCAAAAAAATAAATATAAATAGATAAATAAATAAGAACCAGGCACGGTAGTGCATGCTGAGAATCCTGGCACATGGGAGGCTGAAACCGGAGGATCAGTGCACGTTGAAGGGCAGCCTGGTCTATAGTGAGTTCCTACCAGCCTAGGCTGCCTGCAGCTGTAGCCCCGTGGCATCTGAACCCGTCAGATCTCGGAAGCTAAGCAGGGTTGGGCCTGGTTAGTACCTGGATGGGAGACCGCCTGGGAACACCAGAAGCTGTAGGCTTGGGAGAAGGACCTGGCAACCCCTTCCCAAAAATCAATCTGCCATTGAAAATCCTATGAACAGCAGAGAAGCACCGACAATAGTGTTTCCCCTGTTGTACTGAGGGTCACTATGAGTCGGATACCGACTCCACGGCACCTAAACCAGCCTAGGCTACACGGACCCAGTGAGAAGGAGGAGGAGGAGGAGGAGAGGAAGAAATGTTTCTTTTATTGCTACAGATAGCGGGTGTGGCATGTGTCACCTGAATTTGGTTGGCGTTGCTGTTGGGCTCTCGTGGGATTCGCTTTTTATGTCTGCAGAGTCACAGACAACCAGATGAAATCCCAGAAAGAGCAGTCGGTGAGCCCGTGGGTTCCGACAGGACCACAGGACGTTACTGATCTGGCTGCACTCAGCGGGAGGTGAAGCTAAGGGCAGGAGGCAGGGTGCCGGCCACCACGCCCCTCTTGGCGGGGTTTGCTTACGCTTGGCTCTTTCTCTGTAGGAGGCTCTCGTGAGTGGGGCTGTGCTCAGGTCGCCCTGGCCCAGGTGGGACTATGAAGAGAACCCAGTGTGGCAGCCACATGCTATGCAAAGGCCTCAAGGGGGGCCTTTTGTGTGTGTGTGTGTGGTACTGGGGGTTAAATCCAGGGCCTCGCACTTGCATGCTTTGCAATTGCTGGACCACTAAGCTGCACCCTCAGCCCATTTTTTACTTTTGAGACAGGATCTCGCTAAGTTACACAGACTGCTTCTGGTCTCGAATTTGCAATCCTCCTGCCTCCGCCTCCCGAGCTGCTGGGATTACAGGCATGTGCCACCACGCCCGGAGGGTTTTTTTTTTTTTTTTTTTTAATTGTTGGCATTTATTTGGAAGACTCAAAGCTTGAACTTACTGGAAAGTGTTTTGGAATTTCTGATTCCATTTTATCTGATTATCTATAGCCAGAAAAAAAAATACAACGTCTCACCACTTTAAAGGAATCCTTGGCCATGGGGCAATCTCTACCTTTTTAAGTTAAAAAAGGTTTTTTTTGTGGTTCTTGGGGGTTGAGCCCCAGGGCCTCGCACATACTTTGCAAGTGTTCTGCCACTGGGCTGTAGCTCCAGCCCATTTTCTGTTTTTTATTTTGAGCTAGGTTCCTGCTAAGTTGCACAGGCTGCCTCTGGCCTGGACCTGCGATCCTCCTACCTCCGCCTCCTGAGTTGCTAGGATTACAGATGTGAGCCACTGCGCCCAGCTAATGTCCATTTTTAAGTTGGCCCCGAATGCCAGAGGGCAGAGAGGATGTTGGTCACCCGCGTGGATGGTTACCAAGCCCAGTGCTTAACTGTGCCCGCTGTGAGACTCCGCTGAGGTCACCGAGAACTAACCTATACCTGGGTGGGAATGTAAGCGGCGGGGCCTGATTCTCTTTTCATTTCACTGTGAAAATTACTTACGTATGACCTACTTTTAAGGAGGAAATTAATTAGCTCCTTGACTCTACGTGGTGGGCTCCTTTTATAAGCCAAAGTCAGTTTAAAGCTGACTTTTTATACTGTGGTGCTGAGGACGGAACCCAGTGCCTTAGGCATGCTAAGCGGATGCTCTACCACTGAAACACACCCCCAGCCCTAAAGCGCATTCTAA
>VMDO01013778.1:0-56908 GCA_007922755.1 Pedetes capensis | reverse complement strand
ACACAGTCTGATGGGGGAGGCTGGCCAGACACAGTCTGATGGGGGAGGCTGGCCAGACAGTCTGATGGGGGAGGGTGGTCAGACACAGTCTGATGGAAGAGGCTAGCTAGTCTGATGGGGGAGGGTGGCCAGACACAGTCTGATGGGGGAGGCTGACCCACAGGGCTACTGGCGCTGCCTCAGAAGGAAGTTCTGGGGCAGAGGACGCCTGGCAGAGGCCCTGGCCCAGCCTAAGGGCTTGCAAAGGTGGCCTCAAAGGTGAGTTGACTAGCGAGGCAGGTGTGCTGGGCCAGGTGAGTGCAGCCAGGGAGGCTGGAGAGCTGAAGGGTGGTGCGGTAGGGACAGCAAGAGACCACGCGAGGAGGAAGGGCTGGGCCCGTTCCTGAGTGACGTCCCTTCCCTCCTGGGCTCTGCAGTTTGGGGATTTGGGCTTCACCGATTACGTCTTCATTCACTCACCAGCCATTTCTTGGAGTGGGTCACGCTAGGTGCTGTGGGCACAGATGCTGATGCCAGTCCTGTGTGCTGCAGGGTGTGAGGTTCAAGTCCCAGCTCCCCACTGTCCAGCTGTGTGGCTTTGGGTAGGTTGCGCGCTTTCTCTGGGTCAGTGAGACTTTCTCCTCGCTGGGACAAAGACCTGAGAAAAACCAACGTAAAGGAAGAAAGGTTTATTTATTTATTTATTTAAATTAATTAATTTATTTATTTATTTATTTTGCAGCACTGGGGGGTTGAACCCAGGGCCTCGCGCCTGCATGCTCTGCAAGTGCTGGACCACTGAGCTGCACCCCCAGCCCATTATTTTTTTACTTTTCAGAGACAGGGTCTCGCTAAATTACACAGACTGCCCCTGGTCTCAAACTTGCGATCCTCCCGCCTCCACCTCCTGAGCCACTGGGATTACAGAAGGGTTTATTTTGGCTCCTGGTTTCAGAGGGTCCTGCCCACGGGGACACCTGGTTCCCTCGTGGGGGTTCTGCAGTGGGGCCTGCTGCCCTCCCTCCTCCCCATGCTGGGTGCCCACCGGCCACAAGGAGCTGCCGCCTGTCCCCAGGCCGGCCAGCCTGCAGCCCAGCCATGGTCTCTGAGCCGAGATGCTCTGGGGGCCTGGCTGGGAACTGGAGAGGGGCACCTGGCCTCAGGTCCCCTCTGCGCCGGGCCTGGCCTCCACCCCTGCCACGCCTGGCTGACTGCCTAGAGGCATGGAGTCCCCAGTACTTGAGGTGACGTCAGGTGGCCACTTGCGACAGAAGGAACCAGTGTGAGATTTGAGAGCCTGGGTCAGGGCAGGGCTGGGGTGCAGGCAACCCCGCCTTGGTCTCACGTTCATTCCAGGCAGCCTATTGGACCTCGGCTGTCTGGGAGCCGCAGGTGTCTGCCAGGCTCTGGCGGCCACAGGCAGCCCTCCTGACCCCTGTGCTGCCAGTGGCTAAAAGCTGGGGCCCAGGAGCTAGGCAGGCGGGGGCTGCCGCTGGGATGGGCCACTCCCTGGCTGTGTGAAGCCCTGTCACCCTAGAACAGGTGCCACAATCCTCTCCTCCCAGTGTCCCTGTGAGCGACCTGGACCTGGTGTGTGATGGTGGCCACTCACCAAGGGCTGGCCTCGCCCACCTGGGCTCCTGGGAACCCTGGAGTGTGCTTGGTGAGATGTAAGCAGAACCAGTCTGGGAGAGCGTCCCTTCTAGAAGAGGCCAGCAGACTCGGTGCAAGCACAGCCCTCAGAAGTGGGGACCTGTTAGGAGACACCCAGCCGTGGAGTCACAGACCCCCTGTGCTGTGTGAGATCTGTGGGGCTCCACAGAAGGCTGGGGCGGAGGAGACGTGTTCCAAGTGTCCCCCACTCACCCCTTGGGCTGTAGCATAGAGGTCAGCCAGGCGGAAGCTGGCAGAGGGGACCTGCCTACTGCGGCCACTGCCCAGCCCAGCCCATGACTTTAGCCTGCCTCACCCCGCACTGGGGTCTCCTGTGCCCTTGGAGTCTGGAGGGTGGAGGTGGCCAGCAGCAGGGGGCTGGTTAACCCACCCCACCCCACGGGGCAGCCACCCTCTCGCTAAACACCCAGGTGGTTCATTTGAAGCGTGTTCCTGAGACTTAATCATTGTCCGAGGTAGAGGACAGCAGCAAAGGGGAAGGGCTGGCCACAGAGCTGCCAGCGCTGGCGCTGGGGACGTGGCTCAGCGGGAGGCTGGAGGCCCTGGGTTCCGTCTGCAGCACAGGAAGGCAGGCAGCAGGAAGGGAGGGAGGAGGAAAGGCAGGGAGGGAGGGAGGGAGGAGGGAGAGAGGGAGGGAGGAAGGAGGGAGGGAGGGAGGGAGGGAGAGAGGAAACCAGGCTCTAGAGACCAACTGTCCACACTGAAACCCAGCTCCACCAGGAAGGGAGGAAGGAAGGAAGGAATGTAGGAAGGTAGGAAGGAAGGGAGGAAGGAAGGAGGGAGGGAAGGAAGGAAGGAGGGAAGGAAGAAAGGAAGGGAGGAAGGGAGGGAGGGAGGAAAGGCAGGAGGAAGGAAGGTAGGAAGGAAGGGAGGAAGGAAGGAGGGAGGGAGGGAAGGCAGCACTGCAAAAATGGGAGCAGGACTTGGCAATCCACTCCCAAGGTGATCCCGAAACAGCCATTGAAAACCCTATGAGGGTCGCTATGAGTCGAACACAACTCAATGGCACCTAACAACAACAACAACAACAATATGCAGATGCCGTTACAATGAATCAACATCTGTTAGCAGTAATCTGAGGCGGCTTATGTTGCTCCCAGGTGGGTCTAGGTGGACCTGCTACAACAGCTCCGTGAGGCCATCAGCCTCCAGCCACCTTGCAGTTTGCCTCCTGTTTTCCCTGTGCCTAGCAAGCCTTCGTCCTGTGGACGAGCGGGGGCAGCAGTGTCCACCATGTGGGGCTGGAGGGAGGGCCTGATTCTTCGAGGCACTGAGGTCCTTACCCTGGGTGTGTGATTGCATATTTCAGCACTATGCTGGCCTTTGGCAAGAGCAACATCAAGCAGGCTGTGAGCCTCTCGGTGAAGATTTCTATCCTGGGGATGTGAACGCATAGACTGCTGCTGCTGTTGTGGCTGGGTGCTGTCGAGTCAGGTCCAACTCATAGTGACCCTAAGTACAGCAGAATGAAGCCCTGCCCAGCACTGCGCCATGCACACCATCTTTTTGTGTGTGAGCCCATTGTTGTAGTCAGTATGTTTCTTTTCATTTGTATCACAGCACATCAGCAAAAGGAGGTCCCAGGGGCTTTACTCTGTTCTTGTCATTAAAGTCGACTCTACTTTGAGGGGGTTGGGATTTAGCTCAGTTGGTAGAGGGCTGCTCTGCAGTCTCTGAGGTCCCAAGTTCGATTCCCAGCACCGCAAAATGGGAGGATGTGACAACCCACTCCCAAGGCAATCCCGAAACAGTCAGCCATTGAAAACCCTATGAGGGTCGCTATGAGTTGGACTCGACTCGACGGCACCTAACAACAAGATGGCACCTAACGAAAACAAGTACTTTGAGGAGACAACTCTTCCCCAGTCGTTTCTTGAATGCCTTCCAGCCTGAGGGCTCATTATCCGGCACTGTACCTGACAGGGCTTCTCTGCTATTCCTAGGGTTTTCAGTGGCTAATTATTTTGGGAGTGGGCTGCCATGTCCTTGTCCCTAGTCTGTCTTAGTCTGGAAGCTCAGGTGAAACCTGTCCACCATGGGTGGCCCTGCTGGTATCTGAGGTACTGGTGGCATGGCTTTCAGCATCACAGCAACACCCAAGCCCCCACAGCACAATAAGCTGCCAGACGTGGGGGACATTGATATTAGTGTAGTCTTTTTTTTTTTTTTTTTTTGCGGTACTGGGGGTTGAACCCAGGGCCTCGCGCTTGCATGCTTTGCAGGTGCTGGACCACTGAGCTGCACCCCCAGCCCATTTTTTTTAACTTATTTGAGACAGGGTCTCCCTAAATTACACAGATTTCCTCTGGTCTCGAACTTTCGATCCTCCCGCCTCCGCCTCGCAAGCTGCTGGGATTACAGGCGTGTGCCACCATGCCCGGCCTATAAGTGTAGTCTTAATGATGATAATAGCCTGCAGCCATAGCCCTGTGGCATCTGATCCCATCAGATCTTGGAAGCTAAGCAGGGTTGGGCCTGGTTAGTACTTGGATGGGAGACCGCCTGGGAACACCAGATACTGTACGCTTGGAAGACGGATGTGGCAGCCCCCTCCCAATCAATCTGCCATTGAAACCCCTATGAACAGCAGAGAAGCACTGAAAATAGTGCTTCCCCTGTTGTACATAGGGTCGCTATGAGTCGGATACCGGCTCGACGGCACCTAACAACAACAACAATGATGATATTGGTATTATCATGCTGGCTCCCAATGAGGTTCCTCAGTTTCTTACAAGCTCAGCTCAGTTGCCTACTTGAGAGATGTTTGCGGTTTTTTCCTTGGTGCTTCTAGGACATTGGTCATGAGAGAGTTTTCAGGTTGTCTGACTCTCCGAACCGCCCAGCCTCTCGATCTTTCTGAGGCTACGCAATTCGGTAAAGAAGAACGCTCCCCACCCAGAGCTGCTTTCCAGGTGCCGTCCAGAGCCGGCCTCCACGGCCACTGGCTGTCTTGGCAGTGCCTGGAATGCGCCTTCCCACCTATCCACCTGGCCATTCTTCCCAAGTGCGCAGATCTTCCCTCCTTTATCAGAAGCCTGACTGTGCTTTTGGAATTCAACATAGTGCTGAAATTCGCAATCGCACACCCAGAATGAGGACCTCGGTGCCTCGAAGAATCAGGCCCTCCCTCCAGTCCCACATGGTGGACACACTGCCCCTGCCCATCCACAGGACAAAGGCTCACCAGGCACAGGGAAAACAAGAGGCAAACTGCTTTTGCGGCTCCTGTTTGTAGGAACGACACAGCAGCAGAGTCTGTCTGGCAGAGACCCTGAGGCAGGAGGGCCACACCGCAAGCATGCCAGGCCAGCTTCTGCAGCGAGATTTACCCCAAGTGGAGTAAGTGAGGGTTCCAAACAGCCTTACTGCAGGGCTAAGCCTGGTGCGGGCTGGGCTTCACACTCAGGTTTGACATCACGGAGGTGAGCAGCAACCTGGACAGAAATGCCACAGGGGGTGGTGGGGACAAGAGCCCTTCTTGGAGTTTTGCTCCCAGCAGAGGAGGAGCAGGTGGCTGGGGGTAGGGAGCAGGGCAAGCCGGATGGCTAGGGAGGCAGGGAGGATGCACGGAAGGGACACAAGGTGTAAGGAGGGACCAGGTGGCCAGGGTCAGCAGTCAGGATAGGGAGGCACCTGGTCTCCTGGTGGGGGATGCAGAGGGCCTGGAGGGCCCAGTGGAGCGGACACAGCATCAGAAAGAATGCTAGGCTGTGTCCAGACTGCTGAGGGTCTTAGATGCAGGGCTTGGAAATTTGCGTTTCTTCTGGAGGCTGAGGGCTGGGATTTAGCTCAGTTGGTAGAGCGCTGCTCTGCAGTCTGTGAGGTCCCGAGTTCAATTCCCAGCACTGCAAAAATGGGAGAAGGGCCTGGCAATCCACTCCCAAGGAAATCCCGAAACAGTCAGCCATTGAAAACCCTACCAGGGTCGCTATGAGTCGGACTTAACTCGACAGCACTTAACAACAACAACAACTGGAGGCTGAGGCTGGATGCACAGGCCTGAGTGGCCAGGCAGGGGCCTAGGTAGGTGTCAGAGGGAATGCGTTAGCACCTGGGGCCCAGCGGAAGGTAGGTCCTAGCAGCCTCCTGAGGTCCATGGGCTTCAGGGGCTCCAGAGGATGGTGGGGACCCAGAGTCCCAGGCTTCAGACAGGGAAGGCCCAGCCCGGCTCCCTCCAGGAAGTTCCAGTCTATGACCTGCCACTGCGGAAGCTGGGGTCTGGGACAGAAGCGAGGGGTCTGTTCTGCCCGTGCTTCTCACTAGCCTGAGATCCTGCAGGTGACCTCAGGATTCAGGACCTGGGCATCGCCTCGGGGTGTGGGGAAGAGGCTGCAGCCGGACTGGGCACGGCAGGTACTCAGGAAGGGGCACTGCATCCCTTGGGCTTCACTCCCGGGCTCTGTTGGGGCCCCTCCATCCCCCCAGCTTCCCTCGCCCTGGGAATGCCTGCAGAGTTTCTCCTTAGCAGAGGAGATTGGAGTGAGCCAAGTGATCGCTGCTAGGGGCTGCCTCAGCCTCTCCCCCATCATGTGACCGACCCGCTCCACCAGCCTGTGGTTGTTATTATGTGCCGTCAAGTCTTATCTGACTCACAGCAACCCTCATAAGGTTTTCAATGGCTGATTGTTTCGAGATTGCCTTGGGAGTGGATTACCAGGTCCTTCTCCCATTTTTGTGGTGCTGGGAATCGAACTTGGGACCTCAGAGACTGCAGAGAGGTGCTCTACCAACTGAGCTAAATCCCAGCCTGCTCCACCAGCCTAGAGTCACTTAACCCACCGAGTTGTTTTTCTCAGATGACTGTTTCTTGGTTGTACAAGTAGGGGGTGCCTTGCAGAACACCACCCTCCTCCGCGAGGGCCGCCTGGGGCTTGGCAGCATCTACACAACCCCATGGTCACCCCAAGATCATTCTTTGGGCTCCATTTACGAAGTCAGGGACGCAGACCAAGTGTTGATTCGGCCGTTTGCTATCTCCCATGTTGGGAACAGTCGCTCCTACCTCGCAGGGTTGGGTGGAAGGGTCAGAAAACAAGTGTCAGAATGGCCTTTGTGCCAGGCGCGGTGGCGCACACCTGTAATCCCAGTGGCTCGGGAGGTGGAGGCAGGAGGATCACAAGTTTGAGACCAGAGGCAGTCTGCGTAACTTAGCAAGACCCTGACTCAAAAAGTAAAAAACGTGGGCAAGGGGTGCAGCTCAGTGGTCCAGCACTTGCAGAGCATGCAAGCGCGAGGTCCTGGGTTTAATCCCCAGTACTGCCAAAAAAAAAAAAAAAAATGACCTTGGTGTGGCCCGGCTCCCACACCAAGCCTGTGCACAGATGTCTGGGCTCCTCCTCCCAAGTGGTATTAGTTCTTTCTAGGGATTCTTCTAAGAAAAAGCCAGTAGCAAAGATAGTACCAGGCAGAGGCACAGAGCAGGAGTCAAGCTGGCATGCATCCGGCCCTGCTGCCCGCTGGCACAGCCTCAATCCACACAGCTGCGCAGCCAGGACAGGGGCAACCTGCCTCTCAGGGCTGGCACGAACACGGAGGTCAGTGAGCGCACACAGAGCAGCCATATCGGGGCAGCCGGCTGTCAGGATTAAGAGCCAAGGTCGTGATGCCTCCCTCGCCTCTTCTGGAGAAAGCAGGGGTGGGGTGCGAGGGGGTCTCCAGCATACTGTGCGCTAGGGTGGGCACAGACTGCCTGGCAGTCAGCTGGACCTGGGGGGCGGGGGCGTCCTGTTTGAGGACAGGCAGTGTCTGTGTCCAGGTCTGCCTTCACAAATGACCGCAGGCTGGGGCGCTGTCGCAGGAATTTGTAGTCTAGAAGCTAGAAGCTGGCTGGGCCGGAAGGCTTCCTGCCGTCTCTGGCATCGGTGGCCACTAGCAGTCCTTGGCACTCTTTGGCACGTAGCCACGTCTCTCCAGTGTGCCCTCCATCCTCATGTGGCCTTCGCCACTAAGTCTCCTGTGCCTTTCCTCTGAGGACATCAGTCACCTTACTAAAGTACATCCGTATCACCACCTGATTACATCGCAAGACCCTATGTCCCTCTCAGGTCCCACTCTCAAGCACTGGGGTGGGACGTCAGCGTGCCTGTTCTGGGGGACACAGTGGGCAGTCTGTGGTTCTCCATCCGCCTTGAGTGTGTGGTGCTGGATGGGCCAGCAGGGTTTTTCCTAAGATAGGATTCTGCAGGGGACAGTCCCCGTGTGGGGCTGGCCCGGTTCTCCTGACTCGAACCCTCAGCCAATGTCACCTCTGTTCCTGATGTTGGTTAAAGAAAAGAACCCATGGCTGCTGTTTGTGTGGGGCCTGCTCTGTGATGTGTCCCTGGACATGTGGTCCATGCACGGGGAGGGAGGGAGGGCGTTGAGTGCGGGGGCCTCTAAACAAGCCCGCCTGGCTTTGACTCCCAGCTGGCCCCGCGCTGTGTGACCCTAGACAGGTCCCTGAGCCTGTCAGGGCTGCAGCCATCTCACCTTCAGACAAGGAAGAGGGGAGCAGCGGCCTGCCTCACAGGATTGGATGGAAGTCACAGGCTGGGCGCTGCAACCTACCGGGTCATAAAGTCCTCCGAGTCCATGAGGGGGGCCAGGTTCCTCTCTCCGTCCTCAGGACGTGGAGACTGAGGCCCAGGGAGGGTCAGGGGCTGCTGGGGAGGTTTTGCAGGGCAAGGGGCAGAGCTGGAGGAAATGGCGCTCAGGGGAGTCCAAAGCCAGGGCTCTCTGGGGTGCCTCGCCGTTGCCCTGGGCACTGAATAACAGGCCCGGATCAGAGCCCCAAAACGCCCGCCCAAGAGCCTTTGGAAACTGGAGCTTCAGACCTTGTTTACAGATGGGAAGCTGAGGCCTGGAGGGAGAGTCTTGTGTGGTCACCTCGATGAGGTTAGGATGACTCCTGCTCAGAAGCCCGGGGCTCAGAGTGTCGTGAGTGTCCCAGATCAGGACTAGCTGGCTGGGGAAGCCCCAGGGCTCAGCTGGAAAAGGACCTGAGGGAAGGCAGTCCGGGGCTGAGGACGTGAGCAACGAGGTGACAGATGGCAGAGCGAGGGCGGGATGGTGGGCTCACGTCAGGACAGCAGAGGTCCTGTCCTTATACCCTGCTGTGTTCCCAATAGCTACAATAGTCCCTGTATACAGTAAGTGTTCAATAAATGCATCAGTGGTGTGTTTTTAGGGGCTGAGCTTTAGCTCAGTTGGTAGAGCACTGCGCTGCAGTCTCTGAGGTCCCGAGTTCGTTTCCCAGCACCACAAAATGGGAGAAGGACATGGCAACCCACTCCCAAGGCAATCCCGAAACAGTCAGCCATTGAAAACCCTATGAGGGTCGCTGTAGTCGGACTCGACGGCACCTAACAACAACAACAGGGAGATGGCCCTTGTCTCACCAAAAGTAAAATTTCCCAACAGCACCACTTTATAGTTGACACCTACTGAGCAAGTGACATAGTCCCTCTGAGCGTCCAGTTTCCCCGGCTGTGAAGTGGGGGTGAGGGGGGTGCTAGTGTTTGATGTGGCTCCAGGGCCACGGGAGAGGTCGTTCCCTGGGGAGCAACTTGAAGGTTGCTGCAGCCTCTGGTGCTGGTGCCCCTGCCAGGCTCGACCCAGGGGGGCCCCCAGGAGAGCGCCCAGTTACGAAACACAACATGTGTCGCTTCCCATGGGCCTGACTGGCACCTGTCCCGTCCTGGGCCCCGACACTGAGCTCCCCGCAGTGGTGTAGGCTTCCCCAGCAAATGGCAGCCCTGGCTTGGGAACCCCTTCCCACATGGGACCGCGGCAGCAGTGGCTGCCAAGCGCTTGGTGCGCCTTGTGACCCTGTGATCGCCCCGCCCACCGGAGTCCTCACCTCACGGCAGTGACGTCACCATTCCAGGGAGGTCCCTTGGACACAGGCTCCTGTGTGGCTCTCATGAAGACTGTGGGGCTAGGCTTTCCGCCTCTGGGGGCCTGGGGCCAGGAGCTCCCATCTACCTGCGCCAGCTTGGCCTCAGTGGCCCTAGCGCCCCCGAGAAGCCAATTCTGCCCCGACTGCTGGAGGCCCCGCCCCTCGTGACCCCCGCCCCCTTGCCCTAGCACCGCCCCAGATCCCGCCCCCTCTGCTGAAGGTCCCGCCCAGTGTGGCCCCAACCCGTGCCATCAGGGAGGGCCCTGGAGGGGCAGAGTCAGGTGCCCCACGGATCCTTTGCCGGCCCCTCCTGGGTGTCCCCAACCACCCCAGGTGGTTGCCTGCTCACAGAGCCTGCTCACAGCTCTGACACCGGCTTAGTGGGATGCCGGGCCTGGCCACTAGGGGGCACAAGTGCCCCTCTGGAGCGGGCAGCTCCTGGGCCACGGCTGTGACCCTGTTGGGGCTCCATCTTCAGCCCTGCCACCGGCTGACAGTGCCTTCAGCCTCCCTGAGCCACAAGAAGCATATAGGAGGGCCCCTGATGACCCACTTGTCCCTCGCTCTGGGGTGCTGACAGCCCTGTCTCCTCCCAGCCTTTGCTTGGGATTTCCAGGCCCTGACTGCCACGGGAGACTGCTGGCCTCTGTGTCTCTCCTGTGCTCCTGGCACTGGGCT
Organism: Pedetes capensis; assembly: GCA_007922755.1. Taxonomy (NCBI): domain Eukaryota; kingdom Metazoa; phylum Chordata; class Mammalia; order Rodentia; family Pedetidae; genus Pedetes; species Pedetes capensis. The sequence goes on along the minus strand of VMDO01013778.1, from coordinate 46,701 downwards.
GTTGGTGTAGACAGATTCTGCAGGTCCGCAGCAGGGAGCGGTTACAGCTACTTACTTAAGCTGGCCAGAGATGCTGTCCAAACCCCTTGGCCATTCCCACTCCAGAGTTACTGGCTGCCCATCTCCCAGATCTTTGCTGTACCCCAGCCTCCCTCGCACAGGACCCCGCGGCCACTCTATCCCTAGAGGCCAACTCTATGTGGGGTGCGCGCCTCCCAGTCCGGCTTGGAGATTCAGTTGGGCAGCGCTGCCACCCACAGAGATACTAAACACAATTCACTTGGGGCCCTCGGGTGAGGGGTGTGGACTCCTGTGGCCCTCGGGAAGCCAGCGGAGATGGGAGAAAGGAAAAGCCTCAGGTGCTTTTGCCTTCCAGGGGTGAACACCCGTGTTGATGGTCTCGGTGGCCACAAGGAGAGAGTTCTTGCTTTGTTGGTGATCAGATGGAGAGCCGGTTCTTTCCTTGTTGATGGTCGCAGCAGGAAAGTATTCTTTCCTCACGGAAGGTCTGGGAGAGAGAGCGGGAAAGCTATTTCCTCATCGGTGGTCCGGGCGAGAGGGAGGCAAAAAGGTCTTGCTTAGCCGATAGTCTGGGCAAAAGGGGATTGAGCTGCCACAGTGCAGCTCCTTATATAGCTTGCCCACGGAATGGCTCGCAGCTCCTTATATAGCTCACCCTCCTCCTGCCTCCCATCCCCTTGGCAGCGCTCACCCAGAGGCCTCCCATCGTCCCTCTGGTTTCCCTTCCAGAGCCCCCCAGCCTCCCTCCCCGTCCCCGCTGGCCCCTCCTGCAGCTGACCCAGGGCGCCGCTACTCTTATACCGGTGGCCATTGATGGCGCAACTCTGTCTGATGTCTAGGCAGCGTGGGAACTTTTATAAAATGTTTTCCCCAACATGGTCTAATTCAGTCCTATTCCTCCCATGAGGTGAACGTGTATGCAGTCATTCCACTAAATATTTACTGAGCACCTACTGTGTGCTAGGCACAGGGAACGGAGCCATGAACAGTTTATAGTCCCTGCCCTCTTGGCTGTGGCAGAGGATGGGAGAAGTCATCAAATGCCCAGCGCCTAGCTAAGGATGAGGGCAGTCAGAGAAGGGGAGATGGCCTTCTGCCTTCACCAAAGGTCTTGCAGGGGGCCGCATGCAGCTGGACCGCAGGCAGGTCTTGAGGGCCCCTCAGGGCCTGGGGCTCTCAGCTAGCTCCTCAGCACAGCGGGAACTCAGGGAAGCACAGTGCCATGGTCAGCTCTGTGGGAGCTGCCATGGGGTGGGGCTTGTGAGGTGACAGTGGGGGGGGGCCTGTGGTCCAGGAAGAGGCAGACAAGGTCCAGGAAGAGGCAGACAAGGTCCAGGAAGAGGCAGACAAGGTCAAGGGTGTGTCTCAAGGGTGAGAAACTTCATGGTGGGCTTGGATGCCAGAGCCACAGGGAGACACCCAGGCTCTGTGGCCCCCACTCTCCACACAACCGGTCGAGAGGCTAAGGGCAGAACGCCTGGCTCTCAGCCGGCTCTCTCATGGCCAGTGCCATGGGACGTGGGCATCCATGAGACCCCTCACACGATGCTGACTGCTGCCCCACACCAGTGACCCTAAATTCCCAGTCATATTTTGTTCCAAGGGTGAGTCAGTAGTTACTTTGGTTCTTTCATATAAGATTTTTTTCCAGTGAGGTAGGAAATCCTTGTCCAAGTATGGCACCTGGTGTGGGATTTGAAACACCCTATACTGCTTCCTGGGGCTGGGATTTAGCTCAGTTGGTAGAGCGCTGCTCTGCAGTCTCTGAGGTCCCGAGTTCAATTCCCAGCACTGTAAAAATGGGGGAAGGATGTGGCAACCCACTCCCGAGGTAATCCTGAAAACGATCAGCTATTGAAAACCCTATGAGGGTCGCTATGAGTCGGATATGACTCCACGGCACCCAACCACCACCACACTACTTCCTGCCTGTAAGGGTGTGGCTGAAAAGCATCCACGGAGACTCCTTCCTAGTCCCTTGAGCTCGGGGCCGAGCCCACCTGCCCAGCTCTGCCCAGTTAGGAAGCTCGTTCACAGCTGTCCAAGGGAGCCCTGCACCACGCGGATGGGGAACTGAGGCCCTCGGCACGTCCCCACCCCACATGCCTCATCCTTCCAGACCTGGAGTCCTTGCCACTTGCTCAGCGAAGCCTGTGCCACCCACTGTCACCTCCATCCCAGGTTGGAGGTGGGTGGTGCCTCCCCCATTGCCCCCACCCTGGTCCTCCCTGGTCCTTGCCAGACATCCTGGGCAGCCGGGGCCACCGATGTCAGAGAGGAGGGGGAGCCTGGCCCTTCCCAGGCGGTCATTTTAGAGTGGATCTTGTGGTCTCAGGCTCAGGGTGACAGGCTCCGTGGGAGTTTCTGGGGACAGAGGGTCGAGGACTGCGTATGACCAGGGCAATGTCGGGAACATGGTGGGCGCTCAGGAAACGCTGGTTGGTTCGAATTGGCCCTCGGGTCTTTGCAAGACTCTTCTGTGCTCCCCCTGGGGCTGTCCCACCTGCTGGAGCCAGGCTGGTTACCCCATCCTGTGGAGTGGGCAGGCGCGCCTTTTGGGAATCCCGGAAGCTATGGGCTGATGGAAGCCGTTCACCGGGGGCTGGGGGCTGTGTGCTCCGGAGGCCTGGTTAGACCCAGCTTGCCATTTGTCACCTGCAAAACCCAGAGCAGGTGATTTTGCCATGAGCTCAGTTTCTGATGGGGAGGTGGGGAGAATGATCCTGCCTCGGGGGAGACCGGCGAGGGGTCAGGCACCTGAAGGCGCACTGTGTAGCTTGCAGTGAGCACCGAGGTGGCGCCTCCCTCTGCTGGGCTCATTCTGCCCCAGCCGCAGGGACTTAGACGGCCGGTCATTTCTCCTACATTGCGGGGGTCCTAGAGTCCACACCCAGGGGTCACCGCCCTGGGGTGACCGCCTTCCATTCCTCCAACCTCCTCAATCCAACAGCTCCTCCAGGCCACTGGCCAACCGAGGTTCCCGGCTGAGAAGGTCTAGTGTAGCCAGGCCTAGCTGGGCGCAGATAGAGGGGAGCTCCTGGCCCCAGGCCCCCTCAGAGATGGAAAGCCCAGCCCCACGGTTTTCATGAGAGCCGCACAGGAGCCTGTGTCCACGTGAAGGGATCTGGAGGGATCTCTGTGGGCATAGCCTTCTCTGGGGACAGAAGAGGAGGCCGGGGTGACTTTGCAGGAGAAGTGGATGGAGGGTCTTCAGACAGAGTGACAGTGTTGGGAGAGGGGTGGGGACTTTGGGTTGGACTGTGTCTTCCCTATGAGTTGGGTTCCTGTGCGCACGTGTGAGCCTCAGAAGAGGGGAGGGGCTGAGTGCAACCCCTGCTCAGGCAAATAGGCTCAGTGGTCCTAGCGCCCATGAGACGCCAAGCCTGCCGGCCCCTTCTGGAGGCCCCGCCCAGCCTTGCCCCGCCCCCTTCGTTGAAGGCCCCGCCCAGAGTGGCCCCGCCCCATGCGCCCTAGCACCGCCCCGGGTCCTGCCCCCTTTCTGAAGGCCCCGCCCCCTGCCTGCGTTTGCGCTGGGCGGTGCGCGTGGCGCTCCCAAAGGTCCACGCTGCCCTGCTGGGAGCAATGATTAACCCGGCGGCGCGGCCGGCGCGCGGCCCGGGGCGGAGGTGCGGGCGCGGGGCGGGACCCCGCGGGGCTGCTGGGCTTCCTGCTCTCGCCCAAGTTTCCTCGTAGAGGGCGGCGCGCCGACCGGGCCCGCGGCGTGGCGCAGGGCGCGCGTGGGCGCCGAGCCGCGCGCCGGGATCAGCATGAGGACTCTCCGCAGGTTGAAGTTCATGAGTTCGCCCAGCCTCAGTGACCTGGGCAAGAGAGAGCCGGCCGCCGCCGCCGCGGACGAGCGGGGCACGCAGCAGCGCCGGGCCTGCGCCAACGCCACCTGGAACAGGTAAGGCCGCGCCCTCCCTGCCCGGGGCCCGCGCGGGGGACCGCGCCTTCCAGCCGCTCCGCGGGCGCCGCGCCGCCCGAACGAGGCCCGAAGCCTCACTTTGCAAACAACTTGCTCCGCCGGAGTTGCGCGCTCGGGGAGGGAAGTTGGGAGCAACGTGTTCCTGTCGCTGAGACCTGGCTGCGAGGCGACCCGGGCTGGTCCCGGGGCGCCCAGCCGGGGGCCGCGCGGGGACGCGGACCCCACGCGCTCCCTCTCACCCAGGGCCCTGACCACCGGGCAGGCGAGCAGAGAGAGCAGGAAGTGTTTTTCCCATTTTGCAGATGAGCAGAGGGGCCGCTCAGACTCCCCGGGGGGTGGGGTTCTCACGGCACTTCCTGTGCCTGCGTGTGAGGCCCCTTGAGTGCAGGGTGGGCGGTGGTGGTTTCCCTTGAGTGGACCCCTGTCCTCCCAGCTGTCAGCAGGGGGTGCGGCAGCTGCCTGACATTCCTTAGCGGACCCTCCCCAGGGGGGCGAGATCCCAGGCCAGCGGGGCGTGGGAAGCCCCCTCCCCCAGCTGTGTCTGAAGAGCGAGGCTGGGATCCGGAAAAGGGATGGTTTGTTTAGCCGGATTCCAGCGAGTCTGCTCTTGAGCCCTCTCAAAAGTAGGTGTTTCCACCCAAGGAAAATAGGGGCTTGGGGGGTGTGAGGCACAGCGTTTGGGGGGTCTGTGGATGCGGACCTCCTATCCACATTGCCACACACGGCAGAGAAATCTCCACCAGGACCCTGGCGGGCGATCCGACACACATCTGTCCTGAGCATCCTGGGGGGCACAATCCTGCCAGCTGGGACCCTGTCCACTCACTGGGCAGGACATGGTCACTCCTGTGCTGATCTTTTGCGCTCCACTAAGATGCAAACTGCTGCAGGGCTGGGGCTGCAGGCCTCAGTTTCCCTCTGTCGTGGGTCTCCCCAGCCCTCCTCTGAGGGCTGGGGTGGGAGCAGTGGGGAAGGAGGGCTCTGGTTGGGGACTCCTGTGTCCCCCCACTGTCTCCAGTCCCTCTGCAGTACTGACGGAGGCATGCTCGTTCCTTGCCGTGGGTCAGTGGAAAACGCCCAGCAGCCCTTGCTTTCAGATCCCACCTCTGCCCCTTCACTGCCACTTGGCCTGGAGCATGTCACTTGACATGTCTGCTCCTTGGTTTCTGTATCCGAAACATGGGCAGGTCACGGTGCCCAGTCACAGGCTGTTGTTGGGATTAAGTGTGAAAGTGCATAATGAAGCCCTCAGCATGGTGCCTGGCATCCAGTGGGTGTCAGTGACCCAGAACCCAGGCCTAGACTCTGATATCAGAGACCTCGCGGACACCCGCGCCCGTAGCGTGTTGTCTGGGAGCCTTTGCCCACAGTGACTTTGTGAGCTCTCTCCCTGGCTCAGGAGGCTTCTGTGGCCCCCCATCCCCACTTTGTGACTCTGTCTCAGCCACCTCCTGGAGCTTGGGGAGACCTTGCAGGGAGAGGTCACCCCACAGGGTTTTTACTTGGTGTCCTGAGGTCTGCAGAGAAATGCCCTCCCCGCCCCCCAACAGCACCCACCCCCAGGGCTCCTGTTTCCAGCCTTTGGGTCCCCACAGCGCCCGCACCATGAGCAGTGGCCCTGCGGTGTCCTGCCTGCCTACTCTGGGCAGCGTCCTTTAGGTCTCTTTCCCACCAGCCTAGCCCAGAGAGGGGCTGGGATTTAGCTCAGTTGGTAGAGCGCTGTGTCCCGAGTTCAATTCCCAGCACCGCAAAAATGGGAGAAGGACCTGGCAATCCACTCCCAGGGCAATCCCGAAACAGTCAGCCATTGAAAACCCTATGAGGGTTGCTATGAGTCTGATACCGACTCAATGGCACCTAACAACAACAACAACCCAGAGAGGGAAACTCAACCCCCAGCTGAGAGGCACCAGTGGCACCCAGAGCCTGTGTGGCCCACCCTGCTCCGGCTGTCCAGGGCCCGGCCCTACTCTTCCGCCCAACAGGTGTACACTGAGGCCTGGAGAGACCAAGGGCCCTCCCCACCAAATCCCATGGTAACAGGGCTTCCAGGTCCCTGCCTGCCCCTCCCCCAGCTTATTCCCCACCAGGCCCCCAGGACAACAACCCTGTGCAGGGTCACAGAGAACTGTGCCAACCTGTGTGTCCTGGCCTGAGAAGCTGTGGGCTTCTCATTTCGAATCCAAGGTGCACACCTTTTTATCTGTGTGGCCGTGCTAGTGTCCTGGGCTGCTAAAACCAGTGACCACATGCGGGGTAACCCAAGGCAGGGCGTTCTCTCACCATTCTGGAGGCCAGAAGTCAACAGCAAGGTGCTGCTGGGCTGTGGCCTCCGCCCTGGTGGCTCTAGGGGAGGGTCCTTTGCCCCTGCTGGCTCTTGGTGACCTCGGCGTGTGGCAGCCTCCCTCCTTGCACACCTCCATCTTCGCGGGACCTCCTCCTTCCTCTGATGAAGGCGCCAGTTACTGGGCTGTCGTTCGCTCCACCCCAGGACCGGTTCACCTCACGATCCGTGTCCCCATCCATCTGCCAAGACCCTAGTCAGGCTCTTGCGAGCATTTGGGGGCATTGTTCAGCTCACTGCGGTGTCCCCTGGTCCTAAATTCCCCAAACCTCTGCCTCCGCATCCGGACCCGGGTTAAAAATATGACAGCGCGCTCTGGGCTGAGTGCAGAGTCCACTGCCTCAGCTCTCGCTGGCCCCCGGCTGGGCCTGAGGCACAGGCTCAGCGGAGACGGCGTGATGGTGTTGGAGCCCACCAGGAGGAGTCAGGAAATAAACAAAGACTGGGTCAGCAGACGAGGTAATTGCAGGTCTCGCTTAGCTCTGGGAGCCCAAGGAGCCTGGGGACGCTCTGGTCCTCTGATCCGGCCCTTTGGCTGCCACTCGATGTCCTGCGTGCCAGGTCTGTGGGCACAGGAGGCTTCTTCAGCGGTGTGGGCTAGGCGGGCTCACAGGCCACCCCTGTAGTCACTTCCTGAGCAGCTGCTGCTGCCCTCGTGGGCAAGTGTGGCCCCATTGCCAACTATGCCAGTGTGGCCCTGGGGTGATGGGGACAGGTGAGGGTCACACGTCTGCGAGGGCCCCGGAGATAGCAGGACCCAGAGCCCCATCTCAATTCTAGCTCTGCTGGGCATCGAGCTGTGTGACCCTGGGCAAGTTCCTTGGCCTCTCTGAGCCTGAGTATTCTTGTCAGTAACTTGGGTCTGACAGTCTACCACTTGGTGGCTGGAAGGTGACTGTGAAAACCACATAGGCAGGGGCCCCTGGACCAGGTGTGGCAGCTGCACAGCCCTCCTTATAGTGCACACCTGGGACCACGGATGGTAAGTGCTGCTACCGCAGGGTCTTATGCCTGCTCCCTTCCTGGGGCTGGGTCCTGTCTGACCCTGTGTCCCCCTGGCAGTCCCCGGGGCTCCTTTCTGGGTCTCCACCCTGACTCCATGCTCAGCGCACTGAAAGTCAAGCCCTTGAGCCGGGGTCTGCACTGTGCTTTCACGGCCTTCCTGCACCCAGACTGAGCTGGGAGGGCCCTGCCAGGGACCAGAGGGACAGGCGCACAGGCGGCCTTGGGAGCTGGGCCTGCCCATGGCCTGGATGGCGGCGACAGGGCAGCTATGTGACCGTCCCCCCTCCCAGCTTGCAGACACACCCTCAGGGGGCTCCGAGCTCCAGCCCAGACCTCTGCCTTCTCCCTCCCTCCTTCCCAGAGGAGCTTCTTCTAGAAGCTTCCCTCAGGGCTGAGGACCCATGGGGGTATCCACGGCCTCTGAGCTAGTGCCTCAGCCAGTACCCCTCCTCTTTCTGGGGATCCTCAGCTGGTGGAGGCCCTGGGCAGGCAGGAAGGGGAGAGATGGGTCCTGAGGAGCCGCACAGAGCGGGGCGCAGGGCGCCTCTCTTCTCACTCCCCCACCGCCGTCTCTCTCCAAGGCCAGAGGGGGAAGGGGCCTGACTCAGGGTCACTTGATGTAGGGGGCAGGGAGCTGAGCTCACCTTGGCCCTGAGGCCACTGTCCAGGGACACAGGTCACTTTCTGTCCCAGCTCGGAGGAGGCGGGTGTTGGCGGTAAGATCTGCCTCCATGGCCGAGGGCCCTGCTGGGGTGCGGTGAGGCCAGGGGCTGAGGACCTTGTCTCCACTCTCCTGACCCTGGGCGGGAGCCGGCTGCGGCCCCAGCCCTGTGCCCACGTTCCTCACGGCATGGCCGGGCACCCCCACCCCGGGCAGTGCTAGGCCCCGGGCGAGGGCGAGCTCTTTGACCCCTGCAGCCCTCCATGGGTGCTCAGCACCTCCTTTTTGCAGATGAGACAGCGAGGCTCAGACAGATGCAGGGACTGTGTCGTCCATGGGGGAGTCCGGGGGAGAGGCCGGGACCCAGCCTTTGCCGCCAAGACGCACCTTCTCCCACCGCCCCCAGGGCCTTACGCGGCCAGAGAAGCCTCCAGGCTGCGTCCCTGGTTGCAGGATCGGGATTGGAGGCTGGGGCCCCCGTGTTTAGCAACCGCCCGTCTGTGTCCACTTGCTGTGGTCAGGCATTGGCCCTGAGCCCCTGCCCCTCTGAAGGCATCTGGGGGTGTTCTGCTCGGTAATGGCCCCCCAGTGTCCCTACTCTGGTTTCCCACCTGTGAATGGGGGACCTCACATGGCAAAAAGGACTTTGCAGATGGGGTTAAACTGAGGTTCCTGAGACAGGTGACCCCTGTGGGGATCGAGGCTGGAAACATGTGGCTATGGAGGCCGAGCCACAGCTGGTGCCTGCAGTTGAAGGTGGAGGGTGAACCTGGAGCCAAAGGGCGGCAGGCAGATTCTAGAAGCGGGGGAAGGCAGGGAACGACTTGCCCTTGAGCTTCCAGAAGAAGGCAGCCTGCAGCCTCCCCTGGGGACCCCAGAAGGGGGACCCAGCAGAGACCACTGTCCTCTCCAGATCCTCTGAGGCCTCCAGAAGGGTCTGGGGGTCTCGGGAGGAGGCCCACCTCCTGTGGGGGGCTCAGCCTCACTCATCCTGTTCAGGCTTCTGTACAGACAGGTGGCCTGGGGGAGGCCCGCCCAGCCTCCACCCCACCCCAGCTCTGTCAGGGCGGCCCCTGCCAGGTGCTCCAGAAACCCCCACGCGTAGCCCCTCAGGGACTCACCAGGGCTGCACCTGCTCCACAGGCTGTGCCCTTGCGGCCAGCCCTGGTGGCAGTGGGTCTCAGCACCATCCTGGGCGTCCGGAGCGGCTGGCAGCCCTGGTTGCTCCCTCTCCCTGCCCACCGAGTTGGGCTGGGATTTAGCTCAGTTGGTAGAGCACTGCGCTGCAGTCTCTGAGGTCCCGAGTTCAATTCCCAGCACTGCAAAAAATGGGAGAAGGGCCTGGCAATCCACTCCCAAGGCAATCCTGAAGCAGTCAGCCATTGAAAACCCTATGAGGGTCACTATGAGTCGGATACCGACTTGACAGCACTAACAACAACAACAACCTGCCCACTGAACGCATGACCAAGAGACGCCTGCCTGTGGGCAGAGGCCCCTGGAGGAGGGGATCGTGGGCAGCCGCCACTCGGGCCTCATCCAGACGTCCCTCAGCCCCTGTGGGCTCCCCAGCACCATCTGCGGATGTCCCGGCCCTGGCCCCGACAGCTGGGGTTTCACTTCTGTTTTGGGGTGCTAACAGTCACATGCCGTCCTCTGGCTTGCCCCGCCCTTCCTTTCTCTTCAAGTGGCACGCAAGGCTTTCTTGTTTGGACTTTGGAAAGAAATGGAGCCTCAGAGTTAGAGAGAAACAGAAGGAGCAGGGTCTGAGCTGTGCACCCCCAAGGGTCTGGGTGGCCGTTGGGAGATAGCAGGACCCAGAGCCCCATCTCAATTCTAGTTCTGCTGGGCATCGAGCTGTGTGACCTCGGACAAGTTCCTTGGCCTCTCTGAGCCTGAGTGTTTTCTTCTGTAACTTGGGTCTGACAGTCCACCACTTGGTGGCTAGAAGGTGACTATGAAAACCACACAGCCAGGGGCCCCTGGGCCAGTGTGGCAGGTGCACAGCCCTCCCTATAACGTGCACCTGAGACCAGCTGTGTCTTTCGTGGTACCCTGAGAGGTGGGCCCTGTGTTCTCAGCCCATCGCGTGTGGGGACGCTGAGGCCACACGGCCTGGAAGCTGCAGCTGCAGTTCAGACCCAGGCCTGCACCTTGGAGCCCCCCAGGGAGGCTGGAGGAAGTTCAGGGTCACCGAGGGCAGGAGGCTGGGGCAGGTGCAAGGGACGGGCCCAGGAGGTGCTCGGTCCTGAGTGCCGTGACACAGCTGTCAAGGCCCCTGGGGGCCGCCTCCACTGGCCCCTTCTGGCCCATTTTACGTCTTCCTGTCTCGGGGCCTTCGGCCTTGCTAATGTCCACCTGGTTTGGGGCCCAGCAGCGGGACCACCCTGATGAGGCCTGGGTAGGGCTGGGTCACCAAGTCCTTCTCCACCCCCCCAAAGGAAAGGCTCAGTTGGCTCGGGGATCATAGAGGAGTCTCAGGTGCCCCTGTGCCCCAAGGTCAAGGGATTGGCGGGCAGTAGGGGTCCAGGCAGAGGGCCTGGTTCCCACCCGAGCTGGCTGTCTCCTAGAATCGCAGGAAAATAGCCACACCCGAGGCCCCCTCACGGAGCCAGGCCTGTAAACTTCAGGTGCGTTTTCAATTTCATAGCGAGCTTTTCGGTGAGGCTGGCGCTGTACCGGCCCCCAGGGTGGGGTTGGAGAAGGGGTTGGTGAGCGCCGACAGCCGGATGCCAGGCCAGCTGCGTCAGGGGCCGCTCCATGCTGGGTCTCTGGCGGCTGAGCATCCTCACAACTGTCCTCATTCTACAGACAGGAAGCCAGGTAGGCGGCTGGGTCCCAGACGCAGGAGTGAGGGCCATCAGCCTCAGGTGGCCCTGGGCCTGTGACTGTCTGGAGTGGTAGGTGGTGACTCAGGCCAGAAACTGATGGTAACTCCTGGCGGAGCTCGGCCTAGCCTCTAACCTGGCTGCCAAGCCCAGGCGCAGCCCACTCTAGTCAGAGCCACCTGGGCACATCTAGGACAGGAGGCCTGGGACCCTGCTGTCCCCTCCAGGGCACAGAGATCAGAAGCCCTGCCCAGGCCTGGCCCGCGTGGGAACGCTGCCTTGGGAGAGCCAGCAGTGTGGCCTCTTGTAGAGGACTCAGCCTCTCTGGGCCTCATTCTTCTCATCTACAGAATGGGCGGCCAGTCCGAGGAGGGGTGGAGCTCACAGGAGCACAGTGGCCATCTGCTCTGTGCTGCAAATGGCCAGTGGTCTGCCAGCTGAGCTGCAGCAGCTGGGCTGAGAGAGGCAACGGCTCCTAGGTGGAGGCAGCAGAGCCCACAGGAAAGAGCAAAGTGCTGGTGTGCACAGGGGAGGGTGGGGCCAGGAGGGCTTCTTGGAGGCAGTGTCCCCTAGGCAAGGCTCTAAGATGAGGAACTGCCTGCTAGGGGCAGGAGAGTAGCTTCTAGGCATGGGTAGAGGAGGGCGTGGCTGGGGGCCCAGCACTCTGACAGAGAGGGGCTATGTCCAAAGGAGCCTCACATGCCACTTACAGGTCACTGGGCAGGGAAGGGACTAACCGCCATCGGGGTGGGCACAGAGGGCGGCAGGAGGCTGGGGTAGTCCAGGGTCTGGGTGAGCAGAGAAAGGGAAGTGGGGACCTGGGAGGTGGGAACGGTCAGAGCTCAGGAGGAGTTGGGTTTGGGGTGCAGGAAAGGGTGAGTGAGCTCTCACTAAGAACCTGTCCAGCTCTGCTCTGGGCCAGAGACCAGGGTCCCTGACACGAAGACACCAGGACCCTGTGTTCTTGGGGCTTACACATATGGTGGACGCATTGAGTCCACAGATCCTGTGGAAATGCATTACATACAGACTAATGCTATGCAGGCTAATGTTTGTGATTTAGAGGAAGGAACTGAATAGATGGAGTCGGAGAGGAGCAAAGGAGGACCAGACAGCATGTGCAAAGGTCCTGTGGCTGGCACCAGCTTTCCCAGTGTGGCTGGGTACAGCTAATGGGATGTGCAGTGCTCAGGGAGCCTGGAGGTCTGCAGGATTCGGTTCAGGGGCTCTTTGAAGCCCATGGGGAGAAAGCCTTCGGAGCAGGCTGTGGGCTGCATCTAGCTTGCCATGTGCTTTGATAGGTAAAGTCTGGCTAGAAAAGAGCCACACACGTTCCTGCCTTCACACCCCCACCGCCAAAAGTTGATTCCTTACAGAGATACTGCATGGGTCCCAGAGCCTGGAAGACTCACCCTGCCCTTTACAGAACATGCGTGCAGTTCCTGCTTCAGAGGGCCTTCATAAGTCGGGAGGGGACCTGGGGTGAGGCGGCATCAGACTTGCACAGTTTCCACACGCTCAGCCTGAGTGTGGAGGTGCTGGGACCCCACCGGCTGCCTTGGGAGCGAGGACAGGGCTGAACGGAGGGTGGCTGTGGAGGTGGGGGCTGGGCCGGGGTAACACTTGGAGGTAAAACCAGCGTCACTCAGACATGGCGGGGATCAGGAGGCGAGCGGGAACCCGGGTTTGGGCCCAGGTGGGAGGTTTGACCAGGGGGTGTGCGAGGTGCCTGTGGGGTCCTGGAGAGGCGCCTGGCACCCCCTGGGGAGCCAGGGTTGGGGCAGAGACGGGGGTGGGCGGGGCAAAGACGGGGTGGGCGGGGCGGAGATGGGGTGGGCGGGGTCCCGGGGACCAGCCAGGCCTCGGGTGGCCACATCCTCTTCCCGCCCACAGCATCCACAACGGAGTGATCGCCGTCTTCCAGCGCAAGGGGCTGCCGGACCAGGAGCTCTTCAGCCTCAACGAGGGCGTCCGGTGAGTGCCTGGGCCCCGGGGGCTGCGTGGCCAGGGTAGGGGCAGGGGGCGCTGGGAGTCCGAGGCCCGCATTAGGGCAGCGCTGGGCCAGGGCTTGGGTTCCCTCTGGGTCTCAGCTGTCGCTCAGGTCTGGGAGCCTGTGCTGCACCGTCCCGAGGGCCCCACCCTCCCGAGGATGCCCGTCAAGGAGAAGGAGGGTGGAGCTTGGCCAGCAGCTCCAGACGCCGCCCATATTCCCGCTGGTCCAAGAGGAAGGACCCACCTGCCTGCTGACCCAGTGTCATTCCCGGAAAGGCAGTTACAGCTGCGAAGGCGGACGCCCCTCATTTCCTGTGGCTGCCCTGGAACCAAGGGTTGTGATGCAGCTGAGGACGGAGGAACCCCCGGGGGCCACCCCCGGTGCACCGGGCGGTCCTGCTGCCATTTGTAGTGGAGCTGGCTGGGGCTCAGAGTGGCCAAGCTGCCTGCCCGGGGTCACACAGCTGGTATAAGGAGGGGTTTCCGGCTCTCTGCTGTTTCTCCTGTAGCCCTGACCCGCGCTGCCCTGTCCCCGGGTCACACACGGATCTAGAGGAAGAGGCAGCAAGACTTTCCCCTTGTTATGAAAGGCAGGGGGAGCTGCTAAGTGGAACATGGGCCAGATTTGCACATGGGGCCGCCCCAGCCACCCGCAGGGGCTGACACAAGGTCAGCTGAGGTCCAGGGAGGGAACAGGACTGGGCAGAGTCACATGGAGAACAGGAGCCAAGTACCTTCCCCAGGCAGGTCACGGTCACCGTTCTTGGTTCTTGGTGGTTCTGGCCCATCTGGCCCTCCCAGGGGCGGGGCTGGGCACCTCGTTACCCTAACTTACCCTATGCCCAGAGAAGCGAGTGTATAACAGACAAGAGGGTTCTGCCGGCGGGCCAGGGTGGGTGCTGATACACCGTGTGCCTAGCTCGCGTGAGGCTCTGGGTTCCAACAGCAGCACCACCAAGAAGAGTCTGTAGGTGTTGGAACCATGAGAAAGAAGGTCTTTTTAAAGTCACAAAGCAGCAGGCAGAGCCCAGCACTCCTGCGCCCCCCACGTGGCCCCTGTGGCCCTGGGGACCACTGGCCCTGCTGTGGCCTCTCCATGGGACCCCAGCCCTTGGGGCTGCCCATCTCCCTCTCTCTCTCTCTCTCTCTCTCTCTCTCTCTCTCTCTCTCTCTCCATATATGTATGTATATATATATATATATAATGTATATGTTGTTGTTGGGTGCTGTCAAGTCAGATCCAACTCATAGCAACCCTGTGTACAACAGAAGAAACATTACCAAACACTGCCGTGCACATGAGCTTTTTATGTTTGAGCTCATTGTTGCAGCCACTGTGTTTCTTCTCATTTTGAGTCATGTGTGCCACATCAGCAAATGGGGTTCCCAGAGGCTTTACTCCATTCCTGTCACTAAGGTGGGCTCTACTGTGAGGAGGCAGCTCTCCCCTAGTTGCTTCTTGAATGCCTTCCAGTTTGTGGGGGCTCATTTTCCGGCACTACATATGACAGTGCTTCTCTGCTGTTCATACCGTTTTCAATGGCTAATTGTTTTGGGAGAGGGCTGCCAGGTCCTTCTCCCTAGTCTTAGTCTGGAAGCTCAGCTGTAACCTGTGTACCATGGGTGGCCCTGCTGGTATCTGAAATACCAGTGGCATAGCTTTCGGCATCATGGCACCACACAGGTGCCACAGTGTGACAGGCTGACAGACACATGGGTTATATTACACACACATGTACACACACAGTCATACAAAAGGAATACATGTGAGAAACACATCATCAGGCAATTTCATCATCGTGTGATAATCACAGAGTGTACTTACACAAACCCAGGTGGTAGCCCGTCTGGGCTCCGCAATATAGCCTGCTGTGTGTTTCCAGACCACCAACCTATACCCCCATGTCAGTGCGCTAGGCACTGCAGGCCATTGTAACATGATGGCATATACATATTTGAGCATAGAGAAGGTACAGTAAAGATACAAGGACCAGGCACCATGACACACACCTGTAATGAATGACTCAAGAGGTTGAAACAGGAAGATCTCGAGTTCAAGGCCAGAGGCAGCCTGTAGAATTTAGGGAGACCCTCACTCAAATAAAAATGGGGTCAGGGGTACAACATGGAGCTAGAGCACTTACCTAGCATGTGCAAGGCCCTGGGGTCAATCCCTCAGTATTGCAAAAAAAGAAAAAATACTAGGTGATGAGAATTTCTCGGCTCCACAACAATCTGAAGGACCACCATTGCATATGCAGTCTGTCATTGGTGAAAATGTCATCATGGAGTGCATGGCACTACATAAACATGTTTTTTGAGACAGGATCTCGCTATGTAGTCAAGGCTAGTGTGGAACTCGCTATGTAGCCCAGGCTGGCCTCAAACTCAATCCTCCTGCCTCAGCTACCCAGGTGCTGGAATCACAAGTGTGCAACACCATGCCCGGCTTATACCTAAATTTTTATCCAGGTATAATTTATACACCATGAAATTCACCCTTTGCAAGTGTGCAGTTCCATGTCTTTTAGCATGTTCACGTGGCTGTACGACTGTTGCACCACTTACTTCCGGAGCGTTTTCATTAGCAGTTACTCCTCCTCATCCGGGGCTGGGATTTAGCTCAGTTGGTAGAGCACCGCTCTGCAGTCTCTGAGGTCCTGAGTTCGATTCCCAGCACCGCAAAAATGGGAGAAGGACGTGGCAACCCACTCCCAAGGCAATCCCGGAACAATCTGCCATTGAAAACCCTGTGAGGGTCGCTATGAGTTGGACACGACTCGACGGCACCAAACAACAACAACAACAATCTCCTCATCCACCCGGCAGCCCTGGAAAACACCCGTCTGCTTTCTGTCGCTATTGTTAGGTGATGTTGAGTGGAGTCCTACATACAACAGACAAAACGCTCCCCAACACTGTGCCACGCCCAGCACTTTGTCAATGTTCCTCTGCTATTCATAGGATTTTCCGTGGCTGATTGTTTTTGGGAGTGGGCTGCCTGGTCCTTCTCCCAGGCCTACGGCACCCAGTATTCCTAGTCGGTCTCCCATCCAGTGACTAACCAGGCCCAACACTGCTTAGCTTCCAATATCAGATGGGATCAGATGCCGGGGTGGTGTGGCTGCAGGTTCTGATGCTGTGGCCTCTTAATTGTGGATGCTACACAGGAATAGAGTCATCCAGCCTTCTGTGTCTGGCTTCTGTCTCCGTCTTGTGCTTTCAGGGTTCTTCCATCATCCTGCTGGTATACTCGTGTTTCCACCTTGTAGCTATGAAGACTAATGCTGTTGTGAGCGCCAGGCTCAGGATTTTGGGTGGACGTGTGGATTTCGTTGCTCTTGGCGTACATGTGGGACCACTGGGGCCTGTAGTAACTCTATGCTTTGGGTTTGAGGAGCCACCCCCTTTTCCCACAGTGGTGTGTGAGTGGCGGTTGCCGGCTCGCCACGCTTACTGCCACTTGTCATTTTCTGGCTTGGGTAATTCTAACGATACTGAGAGGTCTGCCGCGGTGTCGCATTGTGGCTTTGGTTGGTGTCTCTCTGATGACTGAGGACGCTGAGTGTCCTTTCAGGTGCGTATTGGCCATTTCCGCGTATTTTTGGACTGTTCTTTGTTCACGTCCTCAACCCATCTTGTAATCGAGCTGTGTTTGTTGTAAGAGTTCTTCTCCTTTTTGAATCAGGATCTCAGTACCCCGGGCTGACCTCAAATTTACGATCCTCCCGCCACCCACGTGCTGGGATTGCAGGTGTGCGCCACCGACCCCGGCTGTAAGTTCTTTGTGTTTCCTGGGTCCAGAGCTTTATTGGATTCTGACTGGAAATCTTTCCTCCTGTGCCTGTCCTTTCACCTTCTCCGCGGGCTCCTTTGGAGCACAAAGGGTTTGTGGGTTTTTTGGTTTTTTGGGTTTTTTTTTTTTTTGCGGTACTGGGGGTTGAAGCCAGGGCCTTGCGCCTGCATGCTGTGCAAGTGTTGGACCACTGAGCTGCACCCTCAGCCCATTGTTTTACTTTTTGAGACAGGGTCTCGCTAAGTTACGCAGACTGCCTCTGGTCTTGAACTTGGGATCCTCCTGCCTTCGCTTCGCAAGTAGCTGGGATTACAGGCATGCGCCACCGCGCCCGGCTAAGGGTCTTAGTTTTGAGGAAGTCTGGTCACCTGGCCTCCTTCCTTGGCCCCTTGCTCTGCCCACCTGTCTTCCAAGGTATGGAAACGGACCTGCTTTTTGTACGGTTTTTGTAAGTGGAGAAAAACTTCAGGACAGGTCAGGCTGGGTGGGTCCCCTTGGGAGGCCCTGGGCCTCTTCTGTCTCGATGGGTTTGTGTGGATGTCTCTGGGCGGCACACTCGGTGCCCCATTCTTAGACAGGATCTGAGGCCCGGGCACCTGGCTGCACCCAGCGCCTCATGTCCTGGAATCTGTCTCATCCCCAGGTCACGAGCTGGGGCGGCACCCACTGGCTGTTGCGCAGTGCATTGCTGAGTCCTCAGGTGGGGCCACAGCCCGGCCGCCTGCTCTGGTCGCTCACGTGCGTCCTTCCTACCCACTCCAGCTGGGGAGCAGGGTGTCTGTCCTCCAGCCTCGGCAAGAGGTCCTGCTGGCCCGCCACATCGAGGATCCCGCAGAGCCTTGAAGCAGGGTGGTTGCGTCTCTGCCTGCCTGGCTGCTCACTCTTCCTGAGCTGGCATCTCGGGGTACAGGGAGGGGGAGCCCATCCCCAGCCCCCTGGCTGTGCTCCAAGGATGCAGGGTCCACCCTGCTGCTCCAGCTGACCCTCCTACCCGCCTCAGGTGTGGCCCCTTTTCCCAGCGTGCCGGGGCTGCCTTGGGGCTCCTTCAGGGCGTGGTCCCCCTGCCCTGAGTCCTACAGCCCCTGGGCAGTGGCTCCGGCTAGGCAGCCAGGCCGGCCTCCTGTCTGCAGGCCCCTCTGGGAGGGTTCTGTGGGTCTCGGTGGTCTCTGAGTTTCCCACAAGGCTGCTTGTCCCCTGTGGCCTGGGCAGCCCCTCCTCAGACCCTCGGAAGGATGTCAAGGATAGTGAGGGGCCTTTTTTTTTTTTTTTTTTGCAGTACTAGGGGTTGAACCCAGGGCCTCGCACCTGCATGCTTTGCAAGTGCTGGACCACTGAGCTGCGCCCCCAGCCCATTATTTTTACTTTTTTTGAGACAGGGTCTCACTAAGTTACACAGACTGCCTCTGGTCTTGAACTTGCGATCCTCCTGCCTCTGCCTCCCGAGGGGCTGGGATTACAGGCGTGCACCACCACGCCCGGCACCTGCGAGGGGCCTTTGATTTCCAGTCAGTGGTTGTTTTTGTTTTCTCCTTGAGCCGGCATCTTGCTGCATTGTCCCACCTGGCCTCCATCCCCTGGGCTCAAGCGATTCTCTGGCCTCAGCCTCCCCAGTGTTTGGGACCACGGCTGCACAGCACTGCAGCTGGCTGGGGTGTCTGTTTTTAACCCCAAGGCCCAATTGAGCCGACCTGGGGTCCCCTGGCTGGCCTGACCTTTGGCCTCATCATATGCCCTCTCGGAGCCTCAGTTTCCCCTCCTGGGGGATGAAAGTGGCCCTCACCTGGCAGGGCTTTCATGTGGCTGGTGTTGGTGGGTGTGACCCCCTCCTGTCTGGATCCCAGGGCACCAGGGCTGCCACAGGAGGCTCCCTGTGTGTTTGTTAGTGGCCATTCTTGGCACCTGCCGGGTACAGCTCCAGAGGCCTCTGGCCAGAGTCCAAAACCGGTCTCTTGCCACCAACCCATGGTCGGCACAGACCTGAGGCTGCACTAGGCAGCCACATGGCCTTCCAGAGCCGTGTCCTGCCCCTTGTGGGCAGCGGGGAGAGCCAGCCGGGCCCTGAGCTCTGCCCAGGAGGACCTGCCTGAGTGCATTTGGTGTGAGCAGGGAATGGGGGCTGCCTCTGAGGCCAGCTCCCCCAGGACACTCGCGGGCCTTGCACAGTAGGAGGGCTGCCGGGCCCTCCGTCCACACTCATGCCATGTCACTGGCCACAGCGGGAAGAGGCGAGGGGGGCTTTACTGAGCACCTGCACCTATACCGAGGGTCAGCCAGTATATACCTATACCACCTATACCGAGGGTCAGCCGAGGGTCA
This sequence comes from Pedetes capensis, assembly GCA_007922755.1. Lineage (NCBI taxonomy): Eukaryota > Metazoa > Chordata > Mammalia > Rodentia > Pedetidae > Pedetes > Pedetes capensis. Next base: position 27,813 of record VMDO01013778.1, on the reverse strand, counting down.
GGCCTCCGGCCTCGCCTGGGAGGCCCCTCAGGGGACGCATGTGGTGCCCCCGAGAGGACCATCCTTGGACTGGGGACCCCGCCACACGGGGGAGGTCGCGGTCTGTCCTTGGAGCCCCTGATGCCTGCTCCCGGGGGCCGTGGGAGAGGGTGAGGGCCTGCAGGGTGCTGGCTGAGATAGTCCTGGGGCGATGTGGCTTTGACACAGATCCACGCTCCCTCCCCACGGCGGCCGCCACGTGAATGTCAGCGGGGCTAATTCTGCTGAGTTCACAGTTGAGCAAGGAAGGAAGCTGGGCCCCAAAGGCCGCTCTGCTGCGGAGGGAGCCGAGGTCGGGGTCCAGGGCGGCAGGCAGGCTTGAGCTACCGACCTGCTCGGCCGAACCTCCTGGGTCTCCTCCCAAGAATGAGGACACTCCTGGGGGCCGTCGGTGTTCAGGGAGCTGATGTCATGAACGGCCCCACTGGGCTGTGCTCTGAGAGCCACTAGGGAGACATCACTGCCCCTCCCCAGCCCCCGTCACCCACAGATGCTGCCCACGCTCCAAGCGCCCTTGGTGACCAGGTGGCCAGGAGGTGGGAGCCACCTCTATTCCCGCAACTGGAGTGCTGGTCACCATGGCCTAGGCCACTGGGCCTCTCTGGACTTCACTCAGGTCCCCGTCCCCCAGGGTTGCTGGGAGCAGCTGGCCCGGAGCTGGGGACCAGCCTACAGCTTCCACAGAAAGAGAAAGGGTAGCTGCCCCCGCCCCAGGGCCTTTGCAAGCCAGGGCGCTGTCATGGGGAAAGGTAGGGTTAGTGCCACCTGCTTCCACCCTCGATCCGAGGTTGAGGGCTGGGGCGCAGCAGACAGGAAGGGGGGCGCCCTGCACAAGGCAAGCGGGGGGAGTTTTCTTCCACATGTGGCTTTTGCAAAATCCCCCAAGTCCTCTTTCTGCTGAAACTCCGCAGGGTCATCTTGGCAATCTGTGGGGAAGCTTACGATTGCTCCGCGATCTTTAAAAACTTGTGTCAGAAGCCAGGCACGGTGCCGCACGCCTGTCATCCCAGCGTCTCGGGAGGCGGAGGTGGGAGGATCGCAAGTTCAAGACCAGAGGCAGTCTGCGTAACTTAGCAAGACCCTGTCTCAAAAAGTAAAACAGGCGCCAGGCACGGTGGCGCACGCCTGTAATCCCAGTGGCTCGGGAGGCAGAGGCAGGAGGATCGCAGGTTTGAGACCAGAGGCAGTCTGCGTAACTTAGCGAGACCCTGCCTCAAAAAGTAAAAAAATGGGCTGGGCATGCAGCTCAGTGGTCCAGCACTTGCAGAGCATGAAAGTGTGAGGCCCTGGATTCAACCCCTAGTACTGAAAAAAAAAAAAAAAAAAAAAAAAAAAAAACCTTGTGTCAGATTGTTAAATCCCTGGATGCTTTTGATAATAAATGTACAGAGAACTGAAAATAATAATACCGGGAATATTTGCTTAAGACACTGTAACTTAAAAACATTGTGAATATGGAGAAATGTGTTGTTGTTGTTTTTTCTTTGTGTAAAACTCAATCAAGGGTAGTTTGAACCGTGTTTGCCTATGGTATGATTGCTTTTACTTTGCAAGACAGTCCCTGGCTTGCGATGATTCCACTGAACAGTTCTCCAGCCTCGAGGCGGTGCGTAAGCCTACCCACAGAACGGTTGCCCTTCACGTTCACTGCAGTATTTAATAAGTTACATGAAGTAGTCAGCACTTTATGATAAAGCAAGCCTCATGTTAGATGGCTTGGCCCAACAATAGGCAACGTAAGCGTTCTGAGCCTGTTTAAGGTGCGCCAGACCGCGGGGGGTGTTAAGTCGGCGTACCAAATGGTGTTCAACTTGTGGTTGAACTGGGTGTGGGGCAGCGCCCCATCTAGCCAGGGAGCCCCTTTGCTGCTCTCTTCCACCCCTGTAGGCCAGTTCCTCTATGGCTTATCCGTTTTCGTAAAAAGCCACTTAGGTTTATCACTGGGAGATGGTAGACAACACAGGATAGGTGCAGAGGGACCAATCAGAGTGACTTTGGAAGAAGTGCCGTGATTGGCCACTGTTCATGATGCGCATCTGTTGTGTATTTTTTTTTTTTTCTTTTTTTGCAGTACTGGGGTTTGAACCCAGGGCCTCACGCCTGCATGCATTGCAAGTGCTGGACCACTGAGCTGCACCCTCAGCCCTTTTTTTTTGTTTAGTTTTGAGACAGGGTCTCACTAAGTTGCACAGACTGCCTCTGGTCTTGAACCTGCGATCCTCCCACCTCTGCCTCCCCAGCCGCTGGGATTACACGCGTGCGCCACCGCGCCCAGCCTGTTGTGTGTATTGTGACTGGTGGCTTGCACACTAGCAGAGGAGCTCGTGCCCTCTGTAGTTGCTCCTTAATGCCACGTGAACTGTGCTGTTGCAGACTGCTATTATTTAACTAAGCCCTGGTTACTGAAATGCGTATGTATCAGAACCATGCAGAGGGAGGATTAAGTGTAATTCAGGATTGATTAGAACATTTTCCTAGGGGAAATGTTGTTATGTCAGGTGCCGTCAAGTCAGTATCCGACTCATAGTGACCGTCATAGGGTTTTCAATGGCTGGCTGTTTCGGGATTGCCTTGGGAGTGGATTGCCAGGCCCTTCTCCCATTTTTGTGGTGCTGGGAATTGAACTCGGGGCCTCGGAGACGGCAGCGCAACCTAAAATCTAATATTTCTGATCAGTTTGGCTCAGAACATAAAGACGTGGTGGGGATGCTAAGGGCTGTGTGTTTTCAGCTGCAGTTGGTGTGGAAAATAAGAGCCCTGCTGGCCCCGGAGGTATGCAGTGGGAGGAATTTTCAGCAGTCAGTACAAAGATGAGATTCAGATCCTAACCTGGCATGGGCTGTGTGGCCTTGGGCCAGTCACTTGACCTCTCTGAGCCTCTCCTACCTCCCCATCAGCGCCTGCCACTGGGACTGTGAAGACCTGATGAGCCGCTCTGGAGTGAAGGGGGGGCTCTGGGATCTGGGGAGGGGGAAGATGGGGTGAGCGCAGGGTTGAGGCCAAGCCCTGCCAGACACTGTGGTCCCCACTTTCCCGCTGGGATCCTCAGGCTCCTCTTCTGGGAGCCGGGCTGGGGAGGGACTCGGTGCACTGCCCTGTGAGCCACAGAGACCGAATGTACAACAGACTGAGCCCCACGGTGCTGGGTGGTGGGGCTCGGCCACCCTCATGCGTTGGGCTAAGCGGGTTGCTCTGGCTGCCGGGGTGGCACTTGGGTGGCCCCAGCCCCAGGCCCCCTCACCAGCACCGTGTGGCCCCCACTCACCCCGCTCCCCTCCTCCCACAGGCAGCTGCTGAAGACGGAGCTGGGGTCCTTCTTCACGGAGTACTTGCAGGTGCGTGGGCCGAGCTGGCCACCGAGGACGGGGGTCGCCGGTGCCCTGGGTGTGCAGCACCACCTCCACCGCCGTCTGCGTGGGGATCTCGGGGATATGCCGTACCGTGACTCAGTTTCCCCATCATGGACTTTGATGAGGGCTAAATGATGCTGGGGCTGGGATTTAGCTCGGTTGGTAGAGCACTGCTTTGCGGTCTCTGAGGTCCCGAGTTCAATTCCCAGCACTGCAAAATGAGAGAAGGACCTGGCAACCCACTCCCGAGGCAATCCCGAAACAGCCATTGAAAACCCTATGAGGGTCGCTATGAGTCGGACTCCACTAGACGGCACCTAACAACAACAAATGATGCTGTGCCCGGCACCCAAGGGTCCTCAAGATTTGAAGTTATCCATCCCACCCCGGAACCTCAGCATAGGGTGCAGAGCAAGGCCATCTCCGTGGCCCCAGGACCTGCTCATGGTATCCAGAGGCAGCCACATGTGCCGTGACCACACTCAGTCAGCGCAGTGGATGAGCTCTGGGGAGCCGAGGGCTCAGACAGGTGAAGCCACCTACCTGAGGTCACACAGCCAGGGCAGGCAGATAGCGCTGCCTGGTGTTCTTTGAGCTCCGTGGGGTGGTGTGAATGCCAGCCCCCCATCCAGGCAGGGCTGTGTCACGTGGGCTCAGAGCCAGGTGCCTGCCTTGTACGGTCGGGGGGGTGGCACAGGCCTCTGGTTCCTCACATCACAGGGTTTTTTGTTTGGTTGGTTTTGTTTTTTTTTTCTTTTCTTTTCTTTCTTTTTTTTTTTTTTTTTTTTTTTTTTTTTTTTTTTTTTTTTTTTTTTTTTTTTTTTTTTTTTTTTTTTTTTTTTGCGGTATTGGGTGTTGAACCCAGGGCCTCGCGCCCGCATGCTCTGCAAGTGCTGGACCACTGAGCTGCACCCCCAGCCTGTTTTTTAACTTTTCGAGGCAGTGCCTGGCTCAGTTACACAGACTGCCTCTGGTCTCAAACTTGCGATCCTCTTGCCTTCACCTCCTGAGCTGCTGGGATTACAGGCGTGCGCTACTGTGCCCGGCACACATCGCAGGGTTTTTTGAGACAGGATCTCACTGTGTGGCCCAGGCTGGCCTTGAGCTCAGGATCCTCCTGCCTCAGCCTCCCGAGTGCTGGGATGACAGGCGTGCACCACCACACCCAGCTTCAAACTATTAGGATTTAACAGCTTTTTGGGGGTGTAATCACATGCCATATTACTCACCCACTCAAGCATGTGATGCAGTGGTTTTTAGTAGGACTTCAGTTCTGCAAAAAATTGGGTTCAGGTTTGGGCGCGGATTCAACATTAAAATTTAGAGGCTTTGGTTTGGATTCAGGTTTAAAATTTTAATCTTATATGTGGACAGATGAGTAACATATTTTTCAGTGTGGCGCAGTGGCGCATGCCTGTCTTCCCAGCGGCTTGGGAGGCAGAGGCAGGAGAATCGCAAGTTCGAGGACAGAAGCAGCCTCTGTAACTTGGGGAGATCCTGACTCAAAATAAAAACTAAAGAATGGGCGAAGAACCGGGTGTGGTGGCGCACGCCTGTAATCCCAGCTGCTCAGGAGGCGGAGGCACGAGGATCACAAGTTCAAGATGAGAGGCAGTCTGCGTAATTTAGGGAGACCCTGTCTCAAAAAGTAAAAAAAAAAAAAAGTGGGCTGGGGGTGCAGCTCCGTGGTCCCGCACTTGCAAAGCATGCAGGCGCAAGGCCCTGGGTTCAACCCCCAGTACCGGAAAAAAAAAAAAAAAAAAGAATGGGCTGAGGGTGCAGCCCAGCAGTAGCGCCCATGTAGAAAGTATGTGGGAGACCCTGGGTTTAATGACCAATCACCACCCAAAAAAATCCAGCTTTTAAGTATAAGCTAATGGTATAAAACCAAAACTAGAAGTTGAGCCAGACCCAAAGTTTCACTGGATTCAGGTTCAGAAAAGCTTTTAAATGCCTGAACTGGAACGAGTTCACAGTTTGAGCTTGGGTTTGGTTTGAAGCCCTGCTGTCTGCACATAGGATGTGAACCCTCCCCAGACGCGAAGCCTGCAAATGTCACCGCAGTGAGCCCACACCCAAACCCCAGCCCAGGTTTTCCCGGGCGTGTAAGCCATGGTTTTCAGTATGTTTTCAAAGTTGTGCGAGTGTTGCCACGATTCCAGAACATTCTCATCACCTTAGAAAGAAGCCTGTTGCCAGGCGACCCCGTGCCCCCAGCCCCTGGAACCACGAGGCCACTTTCTGCCTCTGCGTGTGCCTGTTCTGCACATTCCGTGCCAGCGGCTTCCTGCTGTGGGAGCCTTTTGTGCCTGGCTTCTGCTCGGCATCATGTTTTAAAGATGTCTGCATTGCAGTGGTGGCAGTGCCACGTTGTTCCACGTGGGTGCTTGCGGGTCCCTGCTGTGGACAGACCACGTTTTATTTCTCCATTCACCCATGGTGGACACTCGGGCGTTTGCCACCTCCCGCTGACATGAACAATGCCAAGGCCACACGCTTTCCTTCTGTCCGAGCTTCATGCGCGGGTCCCCGTGGTGGTGGCCGACGGCTGGGCATCAGTAATCCAGCCGCTCCTGTCCCAGGCTTTTCTCCGCTGTGGCCATGACAGCCTGCCTGCCCCCCTCAGCCCAGACCAGGAGCTCCAGGCTGGCCCTGCCTCTCGGAGGATGTCCCTGTGGCCAGCTCCTGTCTGAGGACAGCCCAGGCCCGGTCGCCGCTTGGCTCGCAGGGTGGCTGGGGTTCGGGCTCTTCCGCAGGAGGATGGCGGGCCTCAGAGCGTTGCTGCCCCTCTCTCTGGGCCGCGGCCGCTTGGCGACTCCTGGGCACCCTGCAGGCCGTGGTGACGAACCTGTCTGCTTTCAGAACCAGCTGCTGACGAAAGGCATGGTGATCCTCCGGGACAAAATCCGCTTCTATGAGGGTGAGTCCGGGGCCGTGGCTGGGATCTCGTGTGCTGGTGTGGCTGTGGCCTTGCCAGATAGCACGGCAGCTGCCCCAGGACCGTGGCACGGCACTGTGCCTCCTGGGTCCCCAGGATGCTGGATAGGTGTTATGGCTCTCTGGTCAGCAGGGCTTGGAAGGACAAAAGCAGCCTCAGGTGGCCGAGCTGAGTTCTGTACCCAAGAGGGGTCCTGGGGGGCAGTAACCCCCACACTCAGGAGCCCAAGAGGGCTGTGAGGCGTCCGGCCGAGGTCCTGTGTCCCCTCACTGCCTATGGGGACTGGAATCTGATGGCAACAAAGGGGCCAGGCGGACTCTGGCTCACGGTTGCAGAGGTTCAGTCCGTGGTCATGTCGTTGTTTGGCTTTGGGCCTAATGGGGACCTGAGCATCATAGTGGGGAGCACGGTGGGCCGGCCGCGCTGCTCACCTTGTAGTGGTGGGGGACCAGAGGGAGACAGAGAAACGGGCCAGGGACAAGGTCTGTCCCGTAAAGGTGCAGCCCACTGACCACGTCCTCCAGCCACTCCGCCTCCTGATAGCCCCTTCCACCGTGACCTCATCAGTGCAATGAAGTCAGCGCCTCATGACCAAGTCTCCTCTCCACAGCACCCCCAGCTGGGGACCAGGCCTTCAGCACTGGGAGACACTTTATATCCAAAGCAAATCAGGGAGCTTCCAGGCCTGGCGAGGCCTGGCGAGGCCTGGGCGATACCATGTCAGGGTCTTCAAGACACCAAAGACCAGAGGCGAGCTGGATCAGGACCCCCAAGGCTGGGGGGGTCGATGGGGCCCCTGACCTGAGCTCCGTGGGGGTGTCCGGGTGGGGTGTCTCAAGCTGCACCACGTGAGGCCCTCGCTTCTGGTTCCCAGATGGGGCCAGCACCGTGGTCCTGAGCCACCTGTGGCCACACTGCAGGGAGTGGGTGGAGGCAGGGTTCAAACCCGAGTCTGTCTGATGGCATCGCTCATGCTCCCGGCCCCTCCGGAGGCCCTGAGGCCCCAGCCGGCCTCCCCGCCTGGCCCAGCCCTCATCAGGTGGGCGAGCGCCTTGACCTCCTCCCAGGTCCACGGGGCACCCTCAGCCCGCATGTCGCAGGGGCCTTGGGGAGACCCCTCCAGCGTGCATTTCCTATGGGTGGGGCTTGGTGTGGGGCAGGGCCGGTGACCTCAGGATGTGGCCCACTCAAGCCTCCTTCGAGTCGTCCTGCCGTGAGCCGGGCCCGGCTGGCTGCAGGGTCCGCGGGCATCTGCTGGGCGCCTGCATTGTGCCAGGTTCCAGACCTGGGCTCCCTTTGCCCACCTCAGTCCTAGCGATTTGTGTCTCTCTCCTGACTCCAGCCCCGGGGCCGCTCAGTCTCATCTGGCCCCACGTGATGATGTGGTGGGGGCTCCCAGCCTTGCCCAGGCCCAGGGAGAAGGGGTGTCGGCCCATTTCACAAAGGGGAAGTTGAGGCCTGGAGGCCTGCCATGCTCTGGGGGAACTTAGAGCCGTGTGTCCCCCCCACCACATACACACACACTCGTCACTTCCACCACACGTATCTGGCAGGGCCAGCTGAGGCAGGAGCAAGAAGGGCCATAAGAACATGGGATACGGGTGGGAGGTGCAGGCAGCTGGGTCTGGGACGGCTTCCTGGAGGAGGCGGCATCCTGAGCACTTGGCACCTGAGCACGAAGCCTCCCGCGAGCCCTTGACCTGGCGCATTCCCGTGCCGCCTACGCCTCCCACCCGTGCTGACCCAGGGGAGCGGAGTCCTTGGAGAAGGGTGGCTTTGTGTGGCCTGGCAGAGCCCTGCCCATACCGCTGTGTCCTCCAGGCCTCCCCGTGAGGACAGCCTGCCCTGGAGGCCCTGCCACCCTCCCCGGGGCCCTGCCCATAGTTCCCTGTGAGCCATGGGTGCATGGGGTCTTCTCTGGCCTTGGGCTCCCTGCCTTAGCCCTGCTCATGACGTATCAGGCCTGAGGCATTCACTGGGAACCTGGAGATGGGGGACCCATGGGGACCCACAACCGGGGACACAGACACAGATCAGATGGTGACAGTCTGGGGTGGATGTCAGGGTGCAGGGTCACCCTGGGGAGGGAAGTGTTAACTTCGTCTTGGCAGTTAGGGAAGGCTGCCTGGAGGTGGTGATCCTTGGGCAGATCCTTGCCCCAGAGTGCAGTCTGGTTGGGAGAACGGCCTCCTGGCAGCCCCTTGCAGTAGAGACAGCAGCGGGGACCACCCCTCGAAAGTCATGCCCCTCAAGACTGCTCCCCGTGGCCAGCTACACCCTCAGCTGAGACTGGCAGAGGGCACACATGGAGGCAGGGTGGTGGCCCCAGAGAGCAGCCCAGGCCCTGGCACATGCCCCTCCTCTGCAGCTTCCGGCGAGGCCTTGGACATCAGCCTCTCATCAAGGCAGTTCCTGGACATGGGGGGCGGGGGTCAGGGCACATAAAGAGGTGAGGGGCTTCCTCCGGAAAAAAGACCGGACCTCATGGTTCACAGGAACCGGCCCCGGCGGCAGCTCGGGATCCTCGGGGTGGCTGTGGTCTCCTGCAGCCAGGCCTGGGATCTGCCGTCCCTTAGCCCCCAGGAGTCTGAACCTGGTGCAGGTCCTGGGACCAGGCTGCCCCCCTGCAGCCCAGCCCCTGCCACACACCCTCGGCCCTGCTCTCCCGGCCCCCACCAGTGGCCTTGCTGCCCTGTGGTTGTTGCTGTCGCTGCGTTGCTGGGAGGAGCTGGACCCTCCTCCCGTTCCCCTTCCCAAGGCCCATGCAGCTGGCTCCTGCCTCTCAGGCTGGGTAAAGGAAGCGAGAGGGATGCTGACCACCCCTGTGACAGCCAGTGGGGGGGGGCTGCCTGTCCTCCCCCGGCCCAGCAGCAAACACTGAGCATTTCAGGGTCAGCTTTGGGCCCCATGTCTGCCCCCTGGGGGTGCTCATGGTGCCCTGTTTCCCAGAGGATACCCTCAGGCTGCCCTCCCACCACCCCCTCTCCTGCCTCAGATGTGTGACTGTGGTTGAAGGCGGGCTCCCACAGACAAGCCAGTCACTGGAGCCAGGGCCCTGGAGGGAGGGGCCCAGAGCCTGGAGGTCACCCCTCACCGGTCCTCCCTCTTGCTGTTTTTAGTCCTGCTTCCTTGTCACACAATAGGCTCTAGAGCTCTTGGGGGCTTGGTTGAGTCCCCAGTGCCCAGTGTTGGGCCCAGACCAGGGGCTCTGCAGATGTGTGCCAGACGGACGGGTGGGGGAGCGCAGGACCGAACTCCTCCGCTGCTTGGCAGGGCCAAGGGGGACCTGATGGGACCAGATGGCCGCCGATGTGCACTGCCCCTAGGGTCCCCCAATGAGCAGAGAGCAAAGCTTCATGACTCTGGCCCCTGCCGACCCCACTGCCCCCCTAGACGGCCCCCGACCGCAGTCCCTGGCCAGAGCGTGGGCCAGAACAGGGCCGGTGTCCTGACCATGCGGTCAGCGTGTGGCTCTGGCGGGGGCCGGGATCCTGTGTTTTACAGCAGCTGGTTTCCGCCTCGTGTCCACCCTGTGGGCTGGAGAGCAGCCTGTTGGCGGAATGCTGCCCTGGCCGCTTCCCAGGGCCGCCCGACGGCCAGCCTGGGACTGAGCAGCCTTTCTTCCAGCGCAGGGGCAGGAACTGAAGGGGCTTTGTGTGTAGGAGGGGCTCCGCCAGGCCCCAGCAGCCGCTTGGCCCGGGCATTCCTGCGGCCCCCTCGCCCTCGGAGCCAGGTGTAGGCCACCCGGGAGGGCTGGGGGCAGCAGATGGCCACACACACACACACACACACACACACACACACACACACACACACACACGGGCCAACCTGTGTCCCGGCGCCAGGCTTGGTGGTACCACCCTGGGACAAGAAAGCTAGGCAATGTCCCCCATGCAGCCCCCAAACCCTCATGGAGCCGTGCAGACCGCCCGCCTAACAGGAGGGCTCAGAGGCAGGCTGGGCAGTGGTCAGGGACTCTGCCCTTCCGCTCAGACTCTTCCCCTGGGAAGGGCGTCTCGGGGAGCAGAGACCTTAGGGGTACAGGTTGGGTCTTCTCATCCCTGGATCCAGCAGCCTTTCCGCCCAGCAGAAAGGCCCAAGGTCTGCAAGTCACGTGTGCTGGCAGGGCCAGCTTGGGGCACCTCAGCTGTCCTGTTCCCCAAGGCCACTCATGCAGCTGGTTGGTGCCACTTCACCCAGGGCCATCAGGACAAGCCCACAGTGCTCGTCCAGTGGCCTGCTTTCCATATTGCTGTTCTGGGCATTCCTATGCAAAGACACTCCCCCTGCACTGTCCATCTGGCAAGCCTGGCCTCTAAACCCAGCGTGGACGGCACCTCCTCCAGGAAGCCCTCCCACCACCCCCTCTCCTGCCTCAGATGTGTGACTGTGGTTGAAGGCAGGCTCCCTGCAGGCAAGCCAGTCACTGGGGCCTGGGCACTGGAGGGAGGGGCCCAGAGCCTAGAGGTCACCCCTCACCCGTCCTCCCCTTTGCTGTTTTGAGTGCCTGCTTCCTTGTCACATAATGGGGTCTAGAGCTCTTGGGGGCTTGGTTGAGTCCCCAGTGCCCAGTGTTGGGTCTGGCCCAGACCAGGGGCTCTGCAGATGTGTGCCAGATGGACGGGTGGGGGAGCACAGGACAGAACTCCTCCACTGCTTGGCGGGGCTGAGGGGGACCCAACGGGACTGGAGATTGTGTGGCTGATGGGCATCACCCCAGCCCCTGGGCTGCGCACCTGGTGACTGAGGTTCATTTCGTCCTCAGATCGGGCAGGTGGCAACATTGCCATCTGGCCTCACGGGCGGTGGGGGAGTCTGAGGCGTGGATGCCTCCTGCCAGGGCGGGGGGAGGTGTTCTGCTAACCCGCACCTGCTCAGGGTATGCCATGACCGCCTCTCGTCCCACAGGACAGAAGCTGCTGGACTCGCTGGCGGAGACCTGGGACTTCTTCTTCAGCGACGTGCTGCCCATGCTGCAGGCCATCTTCTACCCCGTCCAGGTGCGGGGAGGGACCCAGGGCCAGCGGACTCTCCTGCTCCCACCCACACTGCCCGGCACGGTCAGCAGAGCCCGGCCCCGCACCTGTGGCGCAGCGAGGCCGAGCCCGGCCCAGCGGGGTTCTATGCTGGAGGGGACCAGCTGTCTGGGGGACAGGGGCCTCTGGGGGGAAGAACAGGGTTGTGGGTCTGGGGGTCCATGGGCCGGTGCCCCAGTCCAGGCCCAGACCTACGGGGTGGGGGAGATGCGGCCACACCTGACCGTGCGGTGCGTTCTGCGTCCCCAGGGTAAGGAGCCATCGGTGCGCCAGCTGGCCCTGCTGCACTTCCGGAACGCCATTGCCCTCAGCGTGAAGCTGGAGGACGCACTGGCCCGTGCCCACGCCCGCGTGCCCCCCGCCATCGTGCAGATGCTGCTGGTGCTACAGGTGGGTGGACAGGCCAGGGCGGTGCCATCGAATCGGGGCACCGGCCGCCGCCAGAGCGGAGCCTGGACACATGGTGGAGAAACCCCTGAGGCGGAGCCAAGCGGGGCAGGGAAGAAGCCAGCAGGCTGTGGTGCTGGGGAGGGAGGGGGGCAGACGGCCTCGTGGGCAGGGGCTGGGGCCTTGGTCCCTCAGTCCGGCCACTCCAGACACTGCAGGTGGCTTCCCTTGGGGAGGACAGCCCCAGGGAGGGGGCAGCCGCCAGCTATTGGCCTCTCATCCAGAGGGAGAGAACCTGACCTGGCAGTAGGGCCAGGAGGCTCCCGGTGGCACCTGCTGCCCACGGTGGGCACTGCAGAGGCACCATCAGCCGCCTCGTCTTGTTGTTGTTGTTGTTGTTGTTAGGTGCCATCGAGTCAGTATCCGACTCATAGCAACCTTACGTACAACAGGCGAAACACTATTGTCAGTGCATCTCTGCTATTCATAGGGTTTTCAACGGTGGATTGATTTTTGGGAGTGGGTTGCTGGGTCCGTCTCCCAAGCCTACAGCACCTGGTGTTCCCAGGTGGTCTCCCTTCCAAGTACTAACCAGGCCTGACCCTGCTTAGCTTCCGATATCTGATGGCATTGCATGCCACAGGGCTACGGTCTCCTCTTACAGATGGGGAAATGGAGTCCCTGCTTGCCCAGAGCCTGGCCTCACCCCAATTCTTCCAGGCTCTGAAGCCCTGTTTGTTGTTCTGAACCCCGGTTGCTATGGAAATTCACTTAACGTTAGGCCTATGGGGTTGGCCTGGGCAGAGGAGGCTGGTGGAGCCCAGAGCAAGGAAGAGGCTGGAATGTGGAGGTTTGTAGGGTCCAAGGACTGCCCAGGCCAGAGGCTTAGGGTTGTCCTGGAGTGTTCTAAAGATTTTAAGTCTGGAGTCAGGTGCAGTGGCACACGCCTGTAATCCCAGCAGTTGGGAGGCAGAGGCAGGAGGATCACAAGTTTGAGACCAGAGGCAGTCTGTGTAATTTAGCGAGACCCTGTCTCAAAAAAGTAAGAAAATGGGCTGAGGGTGCAGCTCAGTGGTCCAGCACTTGCAGAGCATGCAAGCACGAGGCCCTGGGCTCAACCCCCAGTACAGCGGAAAAAAAAAAAAAAAGAGTTTAGGTTTGGCCAGGGTTGGTAGAACCTGAGGAACTCTCTGGGCCTTGGTTTTGCATTCTATATGACAGAGCAAGACATACCTGGCAGGCAGGTGTGAGGTTAATGGCTAGAAGTTGAAGGTAAAGTCTGTGTTGCTGGGGCCGGGATTTCTGCAAACACCTGGGGAAGTGGCCAAGCCTGGGTGGTGCTGCCCCCTGGTGGTGGCTCTGCCTCATGCAGTTTCCTGGAGGTGCCTCTTGCCCCTGACTCCTGACCACAGACTTCTGCCTTTGCCCCACCTGCCACCTCCCCCTCGATTTTGAATGGCCTTGGCCTAGTCTGCTGTGAACTGGTCCCCAAGCCTCATCCTGGTCCCCAGGTCAACTTGGCGCCTGCTGTCTCAGGTGGGGTGGATCTGAGGTTGCGGCTGCTGGTCAGCATAGGTTGAGGGCCCATGGTGGGTGCCTGATGCACCCCCAGGATCACAGTTCTTTCTCTAGGGGTCCCAGCAGGAAAGCTCTGGCCAGGCTGACCAGCCACGAGTCAGTGCCCACAGATGAGTGATCCCTTGGGCCTTGCCTTCCTCACCTGTGCAGGGGACAGGGGAGGCGCGACTTCAGACGAGTTACAGAAGTGGCAAGGCTCAGGCCTGGTGGCCTGGTGGCACACACCTGTGATTCCAGTACTTGGGAGTCCAAGGCAGGCAGATCACGAGTTCAAGGCCAGCCTGGGCTACGTATTGAGACTTCTGTCTCAAGTAAATCAAGGGCTGGGGCATAGCTCAGTGGGAGAGCACTCATCTAGCAAGTACAAGGCCCTGAGTTCAGGCCCCAATCTCACTACCCCCTCACAAAAAATGGAATGGCAAGTGCTGGGTGCGGTGGCGCACGCCTGTCATCCCAGCAGCTCGGGAGGCGGAGGCGGGAGGATCACAAGTTCGAGACCAGGGGCAGTCTGCGTAACTTAGCAAGACCCTGTCTCAAAAAGTTAAAAAATGGGCTGGAGGTGCAGCTCAGTGGTCCAGCTTGCAAAGCATGCAGGCGCAAGGCCCTGGGTTCAACCCCCAGTACCGCAGAAAAAAAAAAAAAAAGACTGGCATAAAGTTGACAACATGCTGTGCAGCTCATTCAGTAGAAGCCATTGTCACCACGTCTGCATCTCTGTCGCTGTGGCAGAGACAACCCAGAGAGAGGTGGGGCCCCTGGGTCTCTCTGGGTGGCCTCCCTGGGGACCCTGTAGAATCCCCCCAGCTCCGAGCTGAAACCTGGGCCGGGGCAGCAGGGCAAGGCTGAGCTGCAGGTCAGCCCTCTGCCTGGAGTGGACCCCAGGTATCTGGGGCAGCCTCGTTCCTCAGGCTCAGGTAAAACTGGAGGCCGTATGACCCCTTCAGAGCTCCCTGGGACTAGGAGAGGTGGAGCTGGGGTACGGGGCCTGGCCCAGGAAGTGGCCAAGGGTGGGACGAGGAGGACAGTGGGGACAGAACACTGCGGGGGGGGGGGTGCTCTGCCCAGCCTGGACGTGGACCTGGGCCTCACCCCGCAGGGATCTCTCCTGCCTGTTCCCCTCCCTGGCCTCCGCAGGCATCTCCCAAGCCCTGGGGACTGCAGGACCCCCAGCCCTCTTTGGCCACAGGGCTCCTTTGCATAGAATCTCCCAGTCCATGGAAGGTGCTGGGGCTGGCGGGGGCCAACAGGGCAGGGAGGCCGAGTGACCCTGCCACCGGGGCCAGAGACTCCTCGGGATCGGGGAGAGGCAGGGGACAGGCCATGTGGGTGAGGGTGGGTGACGCCCCCTCCCGCTCTCTGCAGGGGGTGCATGAATCCAGAGGTGTGACCGAAGACTACCTGCGCCTGGAGACGCTGATCCGGAAGGTGGTGTCGCCGTACCTGGGCACCTACGGCCTCTACTCCAACGAGGGGCCCTTTGCCCATTCCTGCATCCTGGGTAGGGGTCCCCTGGGGGCAGGGTGACCCGAGGCCCCACAGCTAAGTAGTGGCAGAGCCAGGATCCCGCTCTGGATTAACTCTAGCCACACAGCAAACCTGTCCGGAGACCCGCCTGGCCCTGCCGTGCGCTTGGCTGGACACATAGAGATGGGACGGCAGGTGGACACCGGACACCAGGGCCCACATGCTGTCCGGAGAATCCCTGTAGGACCCAGGGGCCACGGGGCTGAGGAGGGATGAGGTGGAGTTCAGGGAGGCATCCTGTGGCCGCCCAGGTGGCTTCAGAATCCAGCCACATTGCTACTTTGGTTCCTTCTGCAGTGTCACTTAGTGGGCACCTACTGTGTACCATCACCACCCTCATGGGCTCTGACCTGGCAGGGCAGGGAGACCTTTGAGTCTCTGTGGTGATGCTGGGCTGAAGGACACGGTCGCGTCCCAGCAAGGGCTACTCAGGAATGCTCCCATTACCTGCCAGTAAAAACCTTGCCCAAGCTAGGCACGGTGGCGCACTCCTGTAATCCCAGTGGCTCGGGAGGTGGAGGCAGGAGGATCACAAGTTCAAGACCACAGGCACTCTGCGTAACTTAGTGAGACCCTGTCTTAAAAAGTAAAAAAGTGGGCTGGGGATGCAGCTCGGTGGTCCAGCACTTGCAGAGCATGCAAGCACGAGGCCCTGGGTTCAACCCTAAGTATAAAAAAAAAACCCTGCCTATTGGCTGTTTCAGTTCAAGCAAGGCTCCAACAGCCAGGCGACTTTGTGCCTCCCACGCCCCATGTGGCCCTAGACAGTGGGTTCCCAGCCCCACAGAAGAGGTACCCAACCTCCCCATCCTTAGAAAGGCCCTTGGGCTGCTTGCTGCGCTCAGCCCTGCCACCTGGTGGCCACCGTTGGGAACTGCAGTGTCCTGAGTGCCACGGGGCTGTATCCCAGATGGTGGGAGGGTCGACGCCTTACAGGCTGTTACTCTCCCACAGTGGCCAGCGAGGCCTCTTCACAGCTGCCTCTCCATGGGCTCCCCCCTCCTTGTGCTTACCCGGTGGGGCCTCTGTCACTCACCCCCCCATAGTAGCACCAGAGGCCCTGTGGCTCACTGGACAGCTTTGTCCTTCCCTCCCCTCCACATCCGCTCTGTGAATGCAGGAGCCAAGTCTGCCCAGGAGAGTGTGGCACCTAAGATTATAAACCTCAACAGATGGGGAAACTGAGGCACGGAAAGGTTATGTGGCTGGCACTGGGTTATACACGGGTCACTGGCAGGGTGCAGATTTGAACCCGGGCAGCTGACTTGAGGTCCTGGCAGAGACTGGGGACGCTGGTGTCAGACATGGGGTGGAAATCTGTGCCCCTCCGGGCTGGCAGAGGCTGCTGGGACTCGGCCAGAATCTGCAGCCGCCAGACCTTTGTCGGGACTTCGGTGCTCACTGGGAAACCTGGGCCCAAAGGCCGGACCTGGGGCGTGGAGGCATCCGGATGGGCTGGGGCTGGGGCCCAGGGTATGACCGAGTGTCTCTCCCTCCAGAGAAGCGCCTGCTGCGCCGCACGCGCTCGGGGGACGTCCTGGCCAAGAACCCCGTGGTGCGCTCCAAAAGCTACAACACGCCACTGCTGAACCCCGTGGCTGAGCACGAGGCGGAGGGCGTGGCCTCAGGCGGCACCAGCATCCGGCGGCACTCCGTGTCCGAGATGACGTCATGCCCCGAGCCCCAGGGCTTCGCGGACACACCTGACCACGGCCCCACGGTGGCCTTCAGGTCCTCTCCGACGCCGCACGCGGGGCCCTACCCCAGCAGACTGTACCCGCCCACCCAGCCCCCCGAGCAGGGCCCGGCCCCCCGTGGCTCCCCACCCACCTCCAGCCCGGAGACCCTGGTGGACCAGGTCCTGGAGTCCGTGGACTCGGATTCCGATGGGATTTTCATCGACTTTGGCCGGGGCGGCAGCTCGGGAGGGGTGTCTGACTTCGAGGGCCCTGGGGGCCGGCAGAGCGTGGTCTGAGGCTGGAGGCGGGCCTTGCCTTTTTACTGCCCCCGTGTGTGCGTGTCCAGGCGGTGTGTGTGCGTGCGAGACTTTTTTTACTCCGTCCCGTCCTTGCCTGCCCGTCCCCCTTGCCACTGCCTTGGTCCCATTGTAGTCCTCGGGCTGTTAAAAACCCACCCACCTCCTCTGTGCAGCCAGGTCTGATGGGGACATCCGAGGTGGCGCCCCCTTGTGGACGGGGACCACCGCTCCCCTCCCTGCGTGCCTTGGCCCCCAGCGTCCACACCCACCCAAGAAAATGTGAATCTGGTGGATTTGGCCAGGCCCCAGCCAGACCTCCTGACAACCTGCCCTCCCTCTGCCGGAGGTGCCAGGGGACCAGAGGGATGGAATAAAACTTGTCTGCTGCTCCTAGACTGCCCTTTGGCATCTTTCTGAGACCCTCGCCCTCAGACAGCCCAGCTCCCTAGCCTCCTCTCTCTGCAGGGGACACATTCCAGCCAGGGCCACCTGCCGGTGGTGCAGGCTCCTGCTTGCTTTGAGCTCCAGCTTCCCATGTGTTGGAAGTAAGGCCTGGGGAGACATCCCAGTCCCTACTCGGGCAACTGCTGTTGATATTAGCCAGGGTGGGTCACTGAGGCCTGGGAGGGAGCGGCTGGGGCAGGACTTGCGAGGGGTGAGGCTGCTGTTGGCCACCTGGCCTTGGAGGGACCAGCCAGCTGTCCTGACCATCCCTGGCCTCTTCCCCCAGGCCCATGAGCCCTGCTGGGTGGGAGCAGCTTCCTGCCTGCGTGCGTGGGCACTGAATGCTCAGAGAGCCAGCATGGTATCTGTAGGCTTGTCGGGCAGTCGGGCACCCTGACCTGGCAGAGGCTGTGCCTGGGGTCGGGCCCCTCTCTTATTTTTCATTTATTTGCAGTGCTGGGACTGGACCGCAGGGCCTTACACATGCTGTGCAGGCGCTGTACCCCTGAGCTGCCCCCCAGCCCCTGCTCTTTTGAGACAGGGTCTTGCTTTGCAGCCCAGGCAGACCTCGAGCTGGTGCACCTCTGGCTCCCACCTCCATCACCATACCTGGCTGGGCCCTGCTTTTAAAGGACCAGGGATTGGGTGGTCTGCAGAGGCAGAAGGTACAGGGGTCCCTGGCTGAGTGTGGGGTCCCGCACCTACTCCCCGGCTGATGCCCACATCCTTTTTTTGTGCGGTACTGGGGGTTGAACCCAGGGCCTCGTGCCTGCATGCTTTGCAAGTGCTGAACCACTGAGCTGCACCCCCAGCCCTTTTTTTACTTTTTGAGACAGAGTCTGGCTAAATTATGCAGACTGCCTCTGGTCTCGAACTTGCGATCCTCCTGCCTCAGCCTCCTGAACCTCTGGGATTACAGGTGTGCGTCATTGCGACGGCTTAACACGCACACCCTTCAAAGCGCTCACGCTCTGTGGAGTAACTTGCTGCTGGGCCAGGGAAGGAGTGATCTCAGCAAGTAAAGGACACACCTGGGGCAGGTGGCCAGACGTAGTCAAAGGGGGATCAGGACAGGTGGTGGAGACTTCACCTGACGCCCCAATCCCAGGGTGGAGGTGGTCCGCAGGGTCTGCTGGAAGTCTATCAGGATGAAGGCCCTCCCACCCCAGGGGGTTAACAGACCGGGAACCCCTGCTCCGGCCGTGGGCAGGGGTGTGCGGAGTGGCTCGCAGCTCCTGGGGCCTTGGTGTTGGCATCTGTGGTATGGGCACATGCAGACCACACAGCGCTCTGAAAAGTGGCCTGGGGACAGGTGTGGTGCTCCAGTATGACTTGGCCAGGCACTTGGGGGAGCAAGGGGGGTCCCCACCCCATGGGAACCTGACGGGGGGTCAGGCAGTGGGAGGAAGCCTGAACCTGGTCTGTGAGCTGCTCAGCTCACCCGTTAGGGCTGGGACTCAGCTGAGCTCTGCCGCCCTGCCTCCCCCAGCCCGTCTTGAACTTCAGCCCCACTTCCTGTCTCGCAGCACCTTCCGCAGGTGGAGACAGGTGTGCGGTTTGCTTCGGGCCTCCACCACACACGGCTTTTCTGTGAGATGAGGAGAGGGGCAACCGTGTTAACCAGGTGGTGCAGAAGCTGTCATGGATTCTAAAATCCACCGCCTCAGGCGACTGGGGAGGCAGAGGCAGGAGGAGTCTGAGTTCAAGGCCAGAGGCAGCTGACACAGCTCAGTGAGACTCTGACCCGGAATTTTAAAAAAGGGGCTGTGGTGTGGCTCAGTGGTGGAGCACCTGCCTAGGATGCGTGGAGCCCGGGTTCAACCCCAGTACTACAGCGGGGGGAAAAATACATGGAAATCCCCCACATCTGAGTACGGTCCTAGGGTCCTGTGCCTCAGCCTTGGAAGGGACCAGCCAAGGAGCCAGAGGTTTCGTGGGGACCCGCCTGGCAGAGATGAAGTATTTGTCTCACAGTTGGTCTGCGGCCAAGACCCAGCCATAGCTCCACGCTTGCGCCCATCTGCTCTTCCAAGGCATGAGATAACCCACTGGTTAGCGCACAGCGGACAGCATGGGCGTCAGCATACCCAGGCGGAGCCCCTGTGGGCAGCTCCACCAGCGTCTCCGGGGCTGGGGTTCCCTTCGTCCATGTGCTGGGGTTCTTCAGGTTCCCAGGGCCCCTCCCTCAGGTACAGAGTCCCCAGCCTGCCCCCTCTGCCACCCTGCGTCCCTATCTCAGTGCATTACCGGGATCCACGAGGAGCCCTGGGAGGCCACTGTCCACGGGAGGTGGGCCACCCTTTAGTCTTGGGGGCAGATTTTCCGTGAGCTGTGCTGGCAGGGGCAGACCCCAAAACTCTGAAACGCAAAGTCCCATAAACTGATCAGACTCAATGGCACATTGGGTGAAAGCACTCCAGAAAGTGCCTGAGCTGTCCACATCCGCCAGGCTGGGCCACCAGCTCAGCTCATGCAGCCTGGCAGCAAGCTGCTCTTTGAGTCCCCAGCAGGTTCCCAGATGGGGCAGCGGGACACCCAGCCTGCTCTCATTCTCAGCTGGGAGAGGGTGCCAGGGGCACCCCGGGGAAATTCTGTGGGGATGAAAAAATGCATTCCCCTGGGGTGGCCTGTAGTGCATCAGGGCTGCTCAGTGAGTTTCCCCCACTCTCCTCTGGGTCCCTCACTCCTGCAGGTTCTGAGGAAGCCGTGCCTGCTTGCTCAGTGTGGCACTTTAAAGGTATTCAGTAAGCACGGAGCATTGCAGAGGAAGCCCGTTCTACAGACAGGCTGCCCGTAAGGCACTTTAAAATGTGTGTGCTAACAGGCCCATCTTTATTACCACACTCAGAGCACGTGATTTGAAGTGTCAGCAAGCACTGGGGACACGAATGTATCCGCTTTGATCCCTAACAAGCCACGGGCCCCGCTCACTCGATAGGACTTTGCTGACTCTCAGTCCCAGGTCCGCGCATGCACAGAGACAATGACTCTTCCCTTGAGACCGCAGACCTTAAGCTTTATTTCCTAGCCACGCAGGGGCAGAAGGGAATCCAATTCCCTCACCTGGGGGTCCCCACCCTGGGGCATGGTGAGCCTTAGTGTGTCCAAAGGGAAACTGGGGTGCCATGTAGCCCCGTAATAAGACGGCTGTGCCTCCTACCTGGCCTCTCTCACACCCGTAGGACCCAGGGCCAGGGCGCCTGTCACCCTGGACATCCCCACTCCCCTGTCCCCACCTACTTCCTTCCTGTGGCTCCTGCTGGCCCTGCTCCTTGGGCCCCCTGGCCCTGCCTGTGCACCTGCCTCATCGCCCAGCCGCACGCCAGCTTGTGAGTAGGGTCCATCTCCGTGGCCCGCCAGCTGCTCTGGACTAGCAGTGGGAAGGCAGTGCAGCCCACACAGTGCCCATCTTGGTCCTGGCAGTGTGGCTCCCAGGGGCTCTCAGGCAGAGGCTGGCTGGTGGCCTGGGGTTGAAGCCCACCCCACTCACGTAGCGGCTGCACCAGCCCCCACACACGCATCCGCTCACGTGGCATGCCAGCCCCCTTGGCCCTGGCACCTGCTCTCCTCTGTTCTCCGTCCCCTTTCACTGCACACTGGGTCCCCCTCACCACCCCATCTCAGCAGACATCTCTGCTCTCAGAGTGCCTGGTTCCCCTGGGATGCCCCTGCGGCCATTGTGGGGAGGCCCCCAGGTTAACTCCAAGGGCCAGCCCTGTCTGCTTCAGAAATGTATCCTGGGATCCCGTTGGCCCCACCTGCTCCCTGAGGCCTAGGGACCCTTCCCACCTGAGCTGGGCCAGCCTGGACGGCCCCCTGTCCCCTCCCTGCAATGACATCGGGGCAGAGGCTGAGGTCTGGCTATTCAGCCATATCCCTCGGCCACCCCGCAGACACACAGATTCCCTCACACAAACGCACCCACGTTCACGCATGCTCACGCGCCACCGAACCACGCGCACACCCGTCCGTGTGCACTCACCTATACGAGGGAGCCCCCAAACGGGGATTTATTTCTACAAAATCGTGCCTTTATTCTTTCGTATTCAAACTCTGGTCGCCTCCAAGTTCTCGGCGCTGATGCCTGCGCTACCTACAGCGCCGATTTCCCACGGTCCCGGCAGGGCTGGACCTGGGGACTCCGCGCCTTCGGCGTTCCTGTGGGTTTTGTTTCGCCTCCACCACATCAGCAAAACACTTCCCGTGGAGGGCGTGGCTCATCCCGGTAACGACAGCAGCAACAAAAACGCCTCATGGGGCGAGGCCAGGCGGAGGAGGAGGGCGGGTCGCAAAGGTCAGACCTTTTTGGCCCCAAACTGCCAAACGCTCGGTGCACGGTGGGCAGGTGTGTGGTCACGGCGGAGGACCCCATCACCTGTTTGCCACAGCTGGAGTTGCTCCATCCGCAGGTCAGGAGATAACTTTCCCAGAACCTCCAGGTGATAGAACCTTTGGTCAACCGCGTGACCCCGGGGAACGAGTTCCTAGCACACAGTCCCTCTCACATCAAAGAAGCAGATGATTGTTTCCACACGCGTTTCCCATTGTTTGGGGGTTCCCCCTCACACACACCTCCACAGCCCACCCCCCACACACTCCCACCCCCACCTTCACACCCGCACACACAGAGCCCTGGAAGAGGAGGCTCCCTACCCCCTCTGATGTCCTGTGCAGAAGGGTGATGAACCCTCAGGTCCCCCCGGACCCCCCAGACTGTGCCTCTGAGCGCCATCTGACCACAGGAGCAGAGAACCCCTGAGCCTGGCTTCTGTCTGTATGCAGTCAGCCCAGAGGCCATAGCAGAGGACCAGAGGCTCAGCGACTGGAATCCTAGGTCTCCACCCCCGGCACCCCTAGAGGCTGGAAGTGCACGGTCAGTGGTGAGGGATTGGGGTGCAGCACAGTCAGGTTCTTAGGGTTCTTCCAGGTTGTAGACGGCCAGGTGGTTGGTGGAGAGGGATGGGTGGGTGGACCGATGGAGAGATGAGGAGGGAAATCCAGTGTCTCTTGTAAGGACACTAGCGCTGCTGTATCAGCACCCCGTGACTTCATTTAACCTTCATTACTTCTACAAGGCCCTCCCTCCACACACGCCGCCCGGGGGTGGCCCCTCAGCACAGGAGTTGAACGCAAGCACTGCTCAGTGCACTGCGCCTGAGGGGGATGGGCCTGTTCCTCCCTCGGGGCCACCCCAGAAGCCAGAGGAGGGCCGTCCTGGGGGCTGGTACCCCAGTCTGTCACGTGAGCCTTGCTCCAACAATAGCAGGGGCTACTGGGGTTGGGGCATTCAGGAAACCCAGGTGTGGGTTCCTGCAGGTCTCCCAGGGACCTTGCCTACACCACTGTGACAGCTAACATTTGTTTTGTGTGTGTGTGTGTGTGTGTGTGTGTGTGTGAGAGAGAGAGAGAGAGAGAGAGAGAGAGAGAGAGAGAGAGCAATATGGGGGAGATCCTACAAGGCAATGATATCCATGTTGTTGTTGTTGTTGTTGGGTGCCATCGAGTCATGTCCAACTCATAGAGACCCTCATAGGGTTTTCAATGGTTGACTGTTTCAGGATTGCCTTGGGAGTGGGTTGCCACGTCCTTCTCCCATTTTTGCGGTGCTGGGAATGGAACTCGGGACCTCAGAGATTGCAGAGTGGCGCTCTACCAACTGAGCTAACTTCCAGCCCAATGATATCCATAGCAACAGAGAAAGACCAGGATATAGTATGCGCCAAGGGGAAAACTTCCAAACCCACTTGTGAGTTCCCATTCAATGTGAAAGTAATATTTGGCCTCCAATGTAAAAAGAAAGAATGTATTCTTTGTATACACTGAAAAGAAAGCATGTCCACAAAGGTGTGCACAGCCATGCTCATAGGAGCACTATTCACAGCCAAGAGGCAGAAGCAACCCAAG
Organism: Pedetes capensis; assembly: GCA_007922755.1. NCBI lineage: Eukaryota > Metazoa > Chordata > Mammalia > Rodentia > Pedetidae > Pedetes > Pedetes capensis. The sequence continues at coordinate 4,635 of VMDO01013778.1, read as the reverse complement.
TGGGCATTGAGGGATGAATGGACAAACAGAATGTAGCACGTGCATATAACAGAATATTACCCAGCCTTGAAAAGAAAGGGAATTTTAACTGTTATGGAGTGAATGTAAAATAGTTTCCCATAGGCTTGTGTTTTCAACACTTGGTCCGCCGCTGGTGGTGCTATTTTGAGAGGTTGTGGAAACTTGAGGAGGTGAGTCTAGCTGGAGGAAGTAGGTCACTGAGTGGGGGGTCCTTAGCACTATTTTATCTGTGTTATCCCTGGCCATTTCCTGCCTTGCTCTCTGCTTCCTCTCTGCCATGCTGTGAGCCGCTCCGCCATGCCTTCCCTGACACTATGGCTTGAACTCTCTGAAACCATGAGCCAAAATAAACCCTTCCTCAAGTTGTTCTTGGGCTGGGATTTAGCTCAGTTGGTAGAGCACTGTGCTGCAGTCTCTGAGGTCCCGAGTTCAATTCCCAGCACCGCAAAAATGGGAGAAGGACCTGGCAATCCACTCCCAAGGCAATCCTGAAATAGTCAGCCATTGAAAACCCTATGAGGGTCGCTATGAGTCAGATACCCGACTCAACGGCACCTAACAGCAACAACAACAAGTTGTTCTCAGGTATCTTGGTGACAGGGATGCAAAAGTAACTAATAGAATTAGTCGGTACTAGAGAAATGCGGGTGTAGCTGTGACTAAACCTGACCATGCAGTTCTTAGGCATTTGGAACAGGTTTATGGGAGGAATTTGAAAGGGTTTGGGGATGTGGGCTAGAGAAGCCTTAGGATGTTGTGAGCAGAGCTTCATGGGTGATTCTGGCAGGAGTTTGGCAGACCAGAGAATCCTCTCACTCCAATGCGTCAGGCTCCCATCTGGGGCTCTGTTGCTGAATTCTCACTTCCCCAGGGTCTATGTCTACTTCCCATGAGATTTGAAATAACAACTGTTATATACACAATAACACCGGCATGATTCTGAGTCACTGGCTGTGTGATATGGGGCAGGTCACCCATCCTCAGTTTCTCAATCTCTAGCAAGGATCTTTCAAAATTCCGTGCCTAGTGATATTTCTTTGCTCAATCAGGAACTGTGGCTCCCATGCAGAACAGTGTAGGGCACTGCCTAAAGAGGCAGTTCACTCCGGGGCCTATCTAGGCCCCCTTGGAGGACTGAGGCTTGTTTCCCAGGCAGTCACCTTTGCCCTACATCTGGGAACTCAGGGTTGTTGAGCTCCCCAAGATGGCACTGGCATCTAATCCCTTGCTTCAGACCCCTCGACACTGATTGGCTGTTTCCAAACCCCTGAACGGCTCCTGATTGGACCTTTCTGGAACCACCCCTGATTGGCTACATTTACAAAACCAAATTTGAATATCCTCTCTGATTGGCCGAAACCCGTATGGAGTAACTGCCTCTGATTGGTCACCAGCAAGCCCCAGAAGAGTATATAAGGGCGATACACGGAGCAGTCTGGGTCCATTCCATCGACTGGGACAGACAAGGGAGAAATAAAGAGCTGTTAGAGAAGAATGTTCAGAGTCGGGGTCTTCCTTGGGAAGAAAAGAATCAAGGAGCCGCAGTGGGCAGAAGCCTTTGAGCCTGCCTTTCTCAAGGCTTCTCAGAGCAGCGTGGGCAGAAGCCTCCTTTCCAGGCGGCGGGGCTCCTGGGTGCCTGGCTCCCCCTCACCAGAAGACGGGTCTTTGGCTTCCGGTTCCCACTCACGGCCAGAGCGAGTCCAGCGGCAGGGCGATGCCCCACAGAACAGGGCTGTGGGATTATGAAGCGTGATGAATTAGCTTCACACAGATGACAATGTACAGAGCAGACCAGTACTTAATGGGTTTTGACCTGAAGGTAATAATAGCTTAATAATAAACTCACAGTTTTACCCCTACGAACCTTCTCTTTCTTGACGGATGTGCTTACAGAGAGCTCAGAATGGCTCTAACCGGCTGTGAAAAGCTATAAAAATGAAAAGTCACATCGACATCACCTGCAAGAAGAATTTCTCACACTGACGTTTCTGCTCTCGCTATGGGACCGTGTCAGCCTGGATTTGGTGAGGGAGGAGGGCAGGGCAGCGTAAAACGTGAGGATGCGGGATCAGGCTCCGCTCTTATTTGCGAGCAGCAGAGGCAGACAAGAAGGAGTTTATTAAATGATGGGGGAGGTCCCAGAGTAGCCAGGAGGGGGGGGAGTCATGCTGAGGCTTAGCTTCCTGGGACAGCGCCCCAGACCACCCCCCACTCAGGCTGGGCCCAAGGGGAGAGCAGGGACCACTGGGCCCACCAGAGAGGCGGCTCTCAGCCCACAGGGAGGATTCTGCTGCACTGGAGCAAACTCATAATAGTCACTCTACATGTCCCTCGTCCTTAGCCTTGTAGCCACCGTGGACTCCCCCACCTCCTGAGCTGGACGTGGCTGCAGCCACCCTTTCCAGTGTACAGAATCCCAGGACAGCCTCTCTTCTTAGAGTGCACATGACAGGACCTAAGGGGAAGGGGGCGACGCTGTCACTGTCCCAGCCCTGGTGGCAAAGGAAGCCGGGTAAACTCATTGTTGTCTGGCTTCCTTACAGCAGGGAGCCTTGTAAGGTGGAGAATTCCAATATAAGAGGCTATCGGAAAGATGGAGGTGTCACCCCACACCACGAGTGCCCCCTTGATGTCACCAGCAGCGGGGCTGCTCAGCTGCAAATCAAAAGGGTGTCATTCATTAGACCCAAGGGACCCCAGAGAGCTGAGTGGAGGTGCACTCGTTTCACTCTGCAGTCAGCGCTGACCGCCGATTGCCTGGGCTCTAAAATGGGACCAGGGTGCCCCTGCTGGGCTTGGCTCCATAGTGGTCAAGCAGACCGTTAACCTGGGGGGTCCAACAGATGGGCAGGCCTGGAAGGTGATCCAGATTCCTTTTGGCTCAGCCTGACTGTTATGCTCAGGCACCAGTGGGGAAATGTTGGTTTTGGGATTTTAATAAGGTTCAAGGCAGGCCAAGCGTTAGCTCCAGCGGCAGGCAGGGTGAGCTATTTGGGAGAAAACAATATGAACGTTCAAGACCTTGGACTGTGGGTCTTTCTTTCGTTCAAGACCTTGGACTGTGGGTCTGTCTTTCTTTCTTTCTTTCTTTCTTTCTTTCTTTCTTTCTTTCTTTCTTTTTTCTTTCTACCTTCCTTCCTTCCTTCTTTTCTTTTTCTTTCTTTCTTTCTCTCTCTCTCTCTCTTTTTTTCTTCCTTCCTTTCTTTCTCTCCTTGAGGCTCCGCGCTCCACCCCTCTGTGTGCTTATTAATGTGGAATTTGCTGCCTGGGGGAGAAGCAGCTCTCCAACTTCATAAACATTTGTAAGAGCAAATTTAATAAAGCTGGGAATAATGCCATTCAGAGGTAATTCCTTCATTTCGAGTTATTATTCTTTCTTTTCTATTGCAAAGCATTTGAGATGCAAGGAGTTATTGTTATAGCAACAAAAGGAAATGACTAACTGGTTGATTACTGATTATACAGCGCTTGGGAAAAAACAGAAGAAAGAGACTGAAAGGAGGCCAGCCTGGGCTTTTCTCTTCCTTTATGTGCCTTTTTCCTCTTATTATGAACGGGGAGCCCACCTGCGTTCTCTGCCACGCAGCCTCTCCGCATTACTGCTGTCCTGCACGGATTTTAATCTCAGTAAGCGATGGCTGTGGAATTTGCATGAGATTCTCACAAAACACAAATTCAAGGTGGGAGATAGCCCTCCAGATCTCTCCCGCGTCTTCGATGCGCTAGGCATGCGCTCCACCCCTAACATCGCCACCCCCACCCCCGCCTCTCAATGCCGCGAAATCAGGCTGCCACTCATAGACCAAGTGGGGGAGGTTTTCCCTTATTTTTGTCCAAAATCAACTTTTCTAATACTCAATCTGCAAACTGCTCCTCTTCCACCAGGACTGAGCTTACAATAGTAGTATTTAAAAGGTGTTCACGGCGCTGGGTACATAGCTCAGTGGTAGAGCACTTGCTGAGTGTGCCTGGAGTCCTGGGTTTCATCCCCAGCACAGGAAAAAAACAAAAGAAGTTACAGAAAAGGAAAAGAGAAATTGGCGCAAAGCCCTGGGTGAAAATGATCTAGTGTAGGTGTTGCTGCGGTGAGCCATCTCCTTGATCTGCTTGCTGTGTTTTGAGAAGCATGAAGCATCCAGCCTACAAATAGGCCCACTCCTGACCTAACCAGAGGCGCAGACACATGTGTGCCTCAGGAATCCGCACCCCAGTTCCGGAACCTGTGCTGTCTCTCCAACTCCCACACTCTGGGAGCGAGGCGAAGCGGTCCTGCAGGGTGAACAGGCCCCCTAGCGAAGGATGGTGACAAATTCTTTGTGTAGAATTGTCACTGTGGCACCACCATGGGGAGGGACAGCTCAGCGAGGCCACCTGGCTCGAGGAGTTCCCCTAATTGGGTCCTCCGCTCAGGTTAAGCCGGGTCCTGGGCTTCATTCCAGTAAAGAATTTCAGGAGGAGTCAGTGAGAGTGAAACAAGGGTGTAGACTTTATTAAGTCCACGCTTTAGAATATACGTGGGCCCTCGGAGAGGGAGAGAGACGCCCAAGACATGGACACGGGCTTCCCAGGAAAGGAAGGAAGGAAGGAAGGAAGGAAGGAAGGAAGGAAGGAAGG